>JAKTYL010000041.1:123611-156271 GCA_030578715.1 Magnusiomyces tetraspermus
TATATATATATATATATTGTAGACAAAAATTCAATTCAAGGTTAGTTTTGCTAGAGTTTCTTCTCTTGGTGTCTCTACTTCTACCTCATTGTCCGTTGTTTCCTTTTCAGAAAACTAAGCAAAACAAACCTAAAACTTGTTAGACTTGTTACAGTTACTCTTAGTGTAACAACTATCTCTCTCTCTCTCTCTCTCTCTCGTTCACTGTGTGTGTATATATATATACATTAGTATAGTTGGCACCAGAGTAGAGGAAATAGACAATAGGGAGAGAGGAAGAGAACAATGGGTAAGCAACGTTTTTTTTTTTTTTTTTTTTTTTGGAGTATTAGTAGTAGTAAGTGCGTAAGAGCAATGATGAAAGAGAGAGAGAGAGAGAGAAAGCGTGGAGTTGAGTGCAATGTTATTGAGACATACGTTACTAGCAACCTCTCTACAAAAAGATAAATAAAAGCAAGCATTGCTCAAAGAGTACGAGCAAAATAAAATAAAATTAAAATTGTAAATTTAATAGCCGTAATAAAATAATCGGCTCAGAGAGAAAAGGAGTAAAAAAAAAAAGGCTTTTCTTCTCATTCCTGTCATTCCCTGGTGTGTAATTTTTTTTTTTTTTCTTTTCTCTCATCCCAATTTAGTCAAACTCCTCTTGTAAGTTTTCATTCTTGTTCTTGTGTGTGTGTTTGTGATGGTAGTAGTCCATATCCATATATATCCATATATATACACAATCTTTGGTAGCCGTTTTCCTTTGACCATTTTTAGTCCTTGTTTTAAAAAAAAAAAAAAAAAAAAAAGCTAATTGACCCAAAATAAGACTTGTTTGATTCAAAACGAGAATTTCTTGTTCCAAAACAAGGCTTTTCCTTATTGTATGACCAAGAAGAACGGCTAGATATCTAATAGTTCCAAAACAAGACTTGTTGATTCAAAAAATAAGACTTGTTGGTTCAAAAAAAAAAAAACAAAAGGTTAAACATGAGACATCTCATTGATTTCTTTCAATCTCAACACAAATATTGCCAATGCTCAAATGTTTAATGTTTCCTTCTACAACAGCAAAATTTTTTTTTGTTTTTCGAATGTAACGTTTTATACGCAAGAGTCCTAAAACATCAAACAAGAACAAAAAAATAATAGTAAAGACATATATATATATATATATATCATCTAGGCGTATGTATTCCAGCAAACATTGAATGGCATTGAGCCCAGAAAAAAAAAAAAAAAAAAAAAAAAAAAAAAAAAAAAAAAAAAAAAAAAAAAAAAAAAAAAAAAAAAAGAGAATTAATAACATTAGATTCTAAAAGTCAAAACATTGCTAATTCTCTCAATAAAAGAGAAGGAATAACAGGAATCAAAGCTTTATAATAAATGGGGTTTTTTCTTGTAGCAAAAAAAAGGAATTTAAGCAATGATGGCCATGGCAACTGCACCAACAGCAACAAAGATGCCGGCAGACTTGGCAGCAGCGCCATTGACCTGGGGAATGGTGGCAGTGGCATTGTGGGAAGGAACAACAACGGTGGTGGTAGTGTTAGCGCTGGGAGCAACAACAACAGTGGGAACAGCATCGCCCTGGATTCTGGACTTGTCGACGCAGCCAATGAAAAAGTAACCGTTAACAACACGGCCCTGCTCGGCGTTGTTGACCTTCTCGTTCAGCGAGATTTGAATAGGAACAGGCTCAAAGCAGACCTGGGCGTCAGTAACGTTAGTAGAAGAAGCAGTGTAGCCAATCTTGGAGTAGTACTTGGAGTCGGCAGTGTTGTAGGCAATGGTCTTCTCGGCAATCTGGCCAGCAGTGCGGCCCTGGAGATCGGCCAACGTCCAGCCCTGGTTGAGGCTGATGACGAGTTCAGAAATCAAAGAGTACTTCTTGTCCTCAAGGTGCTTGACGCTGGAAACAGAGCCTGAGAAAGAGCCCCAGTTCTCCTCAGCCTGAGCAAGGCCAGAGAAAGAAGCAACTGCGGCAAGTGTGGAGGAAACGAGCTTGAAAGAGACCATTTTTATTTTATTGTTTTCGAATTCGAGAATTGGGAGATTGTTGAATCAGAGAGAGAGAGAGTCTTGAAACGAACGAAAGCGCTTAAGAAGGTTTGAGAGTTGAAAAACGAAAGTAGGATTGTGGAGTTGAAGAAGGAAGAAAAGGAATCGCAAGGGAAATTCAGAAACTTTTAAATCCTTTTTCAGAAGCGGGAGGAATGTGAAAAAGAAAGGCGTATTGGTCACATGTGCTTAGAGAATGTTGACTAAGCCATTACCCGGCCCTGGAAAATGGAGTGAACGGGGCGTGGAACACGAGAGAGAGGCGGCAGTGTTTGATTAGCACTCAATTCTCGTTCAAGTCTCATTCAATTCTTCTGGCCTTCTTCCCAAAAAAACATTCCTTCAGCGTAGCCGTTGCCCAATTGAGCCTCCAGGAAAAACTGTACTATCCCGGGTCGCACGTGCTTCCAGACATTCTTCATGCACCCACACCCTGTCTAGAAACCTTCCTGTTTAGGCTACTGTACGGCTGGCTCTTCTCATACTCTTTGGGCTTGAGCATCCAGAAAAACAAAATTGATAGGAGGGCTAATTTCAACAAGACAGTAAGATTAATAATGAAAAATGAAAAATTAAAAATACAACAAAAGCATGTAGGCAGTGGTAGTGGTAGGAGTATTGGTAGTGGTAGGAGTAGTGGCGGTGGTAGTAGTATTAAAAAAAAAAAAAAAAATTCAGATCAACCAAAACCAGCTCTCATCTCTTCTTTTCTTCCTCTTCCATAACCTTTTCCTTCTCGCTCTTCCACCCTTTACGTCTCTGTCTTTCTTCATACTCTTCACGATGACACAAAACCCGCTCAACAATGTCCCCTGACAAAATGGTTTGGTATGGGTGGCTTTCAATTTCTTCAAACATTCCCAGCTCCTTGGCATCTTTATACCAATCTTCCTGCTCTCCTTCTTTCAGCGTTTCGTGCTTCTCCACACCGCCTTTGACTGCAGTTTCAACAGGCGTGGGTCCATGAACAACTTTACCAACACGGATTTCTGGCAACAGTTCCGTCTGCAAAAACTGTCGCGTGGGCTTGAGCGGCGCACCCAGAACCACCGCCTCAACATACCGGCACTGCAGCACACACAACGCACGCTCAAAGATATTCATGATAGGGTAACTGCTCTCGCCTTTGGTACTGTTAACCGCCGCGTCGTCATGGATCCCTGCAACAACTATGCCTCCCTCGGCACTAGCCTTTTCGTGCACCTTTTTTAAAAACTCGATATGTCCCATGAAAAACAAATCAAACCCGCCGTCAACATAGTATACTTTGCCGCTATTCTTGAGTTTTCCGGCAACAGTGGCGGATGGCGCAATAAGCTGAGTAATGCTGTTGCTGGTGGCGCTCTTGCTGCAGCCTGGGCTCCAAACATAAACGCCCGACAAGGCTTGTTTGCCGTCTGCTCCTGTTGCATACAACCTGAATCTTTCAAGAGAATCCTCACTCAGCAACGCATGACCCGGATTGGCTTGCTTCAACTCTTCCAACCCAGCATTCTTTCCTTCTTTCTCTTCACGTCTCTCGCTTCCTTTTCTGCCCTCAAACGATGGAATGTGATGCTTGGTATCAGTACTCAACATTCTTCCCACCAAATCAGTAGTCGAAATATTGGGCGTCCTTTTCACCACCACAAACCTCCCGTTATCCTTCACAACCTGGTAACAATCGTTTCCATTCGCGTCTGTCGTAATGTCGTCTCCATGCACAACGTACTTGCACCCATAGTTGTCCATAACTTTAGGGTCAGTCACATAGGGAGCGCCAGCAACGCTGGCGGTGCTCCATTTGCACGCGTCAACGGCAGCAACGCGCTCGTTCAGGTTCATCACGACGGGACCCTTGTTCAACGCAATGGATTCGTCGCTGTGCACGCCAACAAAAAGTTCGTTTCCGAGTTGGCGGGCTTGGAGCATTGCACCAGCATGGCCTAATCAATATAAAAGAATGCACACAAAAAAAGTTGATGGTGTGATTATTAATATTGTTGTTAGTATTGATTATACATGTCCTTGGATAATAAGAAATGTAAATATGTCAGAAGAAATGGTATATTTTTGGATTCTAATCGATTCGGATTGTTTCAAAAGATGTTTTGAGCAACTCTTGAACAATCTTGGAACAATTCAGGCTTCTCTGGTCACTAGTCTTCCAACACTTTTCAAATCCTTTAAAACTTTTCAACACTTTCAACATACCATGGTGTGCAAAATCAAAGCAGCCATCAATCCACAGCCTGTCTTCACGAATAGAGCTCATTTGTAATTCTCTTGATTCCTAACTCTTTATTCGCTAATAATAACCAGTAAACAGTAATTGATAATTGATGGCTGTGTGTGTGTGTGTGTGTGTGTGTGTGTGTGTGTGTGTGTGTGTGTGTGTGTGTTGATGTCAAAAGTAAAAACTTGTCAACTTCTCTCTGTGTGCAAACAAAAACAAAAAAAAAACACAAAAATTAACATGTGCGAGCAGAAAAAACACAAAAACGCAAAAATTAGCGGGTTCTGGGAACGAACGGCTGGGTTCGTGAACCTAGTTAGGAATTGGGGAGAGTTGGAAGGGCTGATTTTATGGTTCAAGCGTGAGTTACCGTGGAACCTGCGAATGTTTAAAGGAATTTTCATCATTTAAGAGTTGAAAGGGCTGATTTGAAGTGGTGAGGAAGCTGTGTATAGACATGTTTTCCAACAACTTGCCTAGTAAACCAACTATGCGTTGATCATGATGACGACCTTAAACGATCGAGGTCAGATTGGTTTTAGATTTAGCTATGGGTCGCAAAGTTAACAAAAGAGAATGGTATAGGCTTGAAGGTTGGTTTTCGTCAAACCTTCTCTCTCTCTTTCTTGAACAAGTCCTGTTTTGTTTAAACTTTTTAGAGATAAGCTTGAATGAAACTTGACAATGTTGAGTGTTTCTTAAGACTGTAAATGTGTTTAAACTCTTGGGTATGATGTTGGGGGGTTTATCTATATTTGTTTACAAATAAAATCAATAGAGGCAGTTTCATTCCAGGTTTTGCTAATTCCAAATAGATGTCCCTATATACCTATTTCTTTTTAAATCAAGAATTTATCACCATTCCAAGTTAGATACTTGGACTCTGTATTCACAATTATCTTTCAAGCTACCCAGGCAAAAAAAATTAAAACACTACTTGGTTCCGTTGCTTTGAGACTAATCTCAGCATTTGTTCACTCTATTTCGAAATTTTGTGAAAGCTAAACAATAATTTGGCATAGAACAACTCTTGCTACTCAATAACGGAGATATGTTTTTTTTTTTTTTTTTTTTTTTTTTCAATCGTCAATTGAGAATATAGTTCATTAAAATTTAATCTAGTTTATGCTGATTTTTTTGTGTAAAGATTTGATATTTTAAAATAAAAATATACAATTGCAAAGAAATTAGCTTAGTTAACTCGAAACTTGAGGTAATCAAGTCTTACACAAAATATTCATGATATATCGAGGGAACAGAACTAAGCACAAAGAACTTGAAATGTTTGAATAATTTTTGGTTTATAAAAACAACAGCATTTGTTGATATTATACAATTATAACTCCTGCAAGAACAAAGTGAATTATCAATTGGCAAGTGACTATGAACGATCAGTCAACACTGAAGCGTTTTTTTTTTTTAAATATGAAATGATTGTTGAACACAAAGTCAAACGAGAACGTTTGGGTGTATTAAAACCACCCACAAAAACCAGGTGGGTTCTACGAACTGAAGGCCCATGAGTTTTAAAGTAATTGAAATGACTTTTCAAAAAAAAAATTTGAAGCAAGAGATTTTCGACCATTTCTAATTAGATTTTCTCCGTCAACGAGACAAGAAAGGAATTGGAAACTCCAAAAGATATAGGACGATATATTAACAGTGCTTTTTATCATGGTTTTTATAAATAACTTGTAAAAGCGTAGTCACAAAATTTTTGATGTTTTTCATTTCTTTATCATCAATCAAAAACGCGTTTGGCTATTCATCTTGACGCTTCACGTAAAATAGATCTTTGCCAGTTTACCTATTTTGCTTTGACAAAGCGTTATTGAAAACTCATGACTAGTATATCTTTTGATATTTAGCATCACCTTTATGATTTGTGTTCTAAGTATACTAGTACCAACTCATCATTTTGATGCCATGGGAAGAAGGTTGCTGATTTTCAATGGTCTATAAATTGAAGAGAGACCTCCAGTTTGATTTTCTAATTAGGATTGAAAACCAATGGTTTTTTAGTAATATGATTTTCACAATTTTTTTCTATAGATACTCCATGACTCGCTGTGAATTTGCGATTGTCTTAAATACATCTCAGTATTTTTTTTTTTTCCTCTGAAACTCAAGATTCAAAGCTAAACAAGTGAGACAGACAGTTTCTGGATAAGCTATTTTGTGTAGACAAACAAAAGATTTAGTTTTAAAACTGATTTGTTTAACAAATTTCAAATGATCTAATCAAATAAAGATATGCTTGACAATAGTAATATTTGATATAAAATTGCAATAGCTCATAAAGATTTCTATTTCAAAAAGATCTCAGCATTTCAGGCTTAACACTAGAATAAAATTATTAGTTTACAATGATTTTTGAATTGAGAATTGCGAGCTTTCAAAATCAATAACATTTGAGCTTAGACATGACAGAATATCAAAATGCTCTTATAAATGATTTTACTCTTTAGTGTTTGAATTTGTTTGAAAGTACTATCAAAAACACATTGAGCAATTATCGCCTTAAGATCCCAATGCCATGTCTTGCGAGGTCTTGTGTGTGAAACAATTTTTTTTTTTTTTTTTTTTTTTGACTTCCAAAGTCTCATCCTGGAATCCCCGAAAATTGTGAATACTTTCTAGTCAAGGAAGTCATTATGTTTCGAAACAATTTAGGCACAATAACTACATGAATAGGATTGTTAGGGATTGTTGGATTGATCAGTGGTTTCAAACACTTCAATAATACATATTCTGTGAACTGGCTGTCAAAGAAATTGACAGAAATCAGTTGATGCGTAAACATTTATGACGCATTTTCTTTCACAGCCTTTTAAAATATTGAAAACAGCTGAAAACACAGGCTACTTTATTGTAGCTTTCTTCTTATAAAGAAGCGACTCTCAAATACGTAGCAGAATATGTATAGGCCTAGGTCTACAAGATAATGAGGTTCACAGTATACCAAAACACGAAAAAAACAAGCGTATAAAATTTTCAATTTGAAGGTTTTTTTCTTAAAGAGTCTGTATGAATCGGCAAAAAAACATTTCGTGAAAGTCTTCTAAAACAACACATATAAACAATTAAATCGGTGAAACAGTAATGTGCATTGTCCCTTAAAAGATTGAAAACAGGTTCGAGTTCAAAATCAATTCCAGGCTCACGTTGCCATCAGACAAGGCAAAGCTTTCAAACAAAAAACAATCAAATTGTTTTAGAATGATATCGAACAGCGTGTCAAATTTCAAATCACCGTTGGAAATAACTTTAAGGACAATAATGAAGCCATTTCACCCTTAACCGTATTAGTGGTTCTAGCCTTGATAGAAAAGAAAAAAAGCATTCGTAAAAAACCGAAAGACAAAAGTCTAAGAAAAAAAAAAATTTTTAAACAGTGCAATTGTATAGTTACTAGTTTGGAAACTATTTACAAAAATTCAATTAAGTAGCAGACTTAAACAGGCAATTTGGTGAACATCACCTGCACAAAAAAGCCATGAAATACTAGATTGTAGAGTACGCTTCATGCTTCAAAAAATAACAGCCTTACAAGATATTTACCGTGTGCCGAATTTCTAAACGACGAATGACAGACACATAAAGTAAACTAAAGTTTTGGTAGAGCATAATTTTGAAAACAGTCAGTAGAATGTCGCAATCCAGAATAGGTCTTTAAAACTTGAATTAGTGTATTAAAAAGTTTATAGCTTCACAATCGCAAATGTAGACAACGAGAAGCGTTTAAAAGAACAGATCAGCCATTTAATCTTTGTTTGAAGTAAACCCAAAAAAAAAAAAAAAAAAAAAGTGACACGTCTAATCGGATATCTCATGATTTAGGAAGATCATTCAGGCTCTAATGAGCTTTTTGGCCGAAGTAGTTTTCCAACAAAACAACAGCTGAAACAAATACAAAGGCAGTATAAATTGAACAGTGACAATCAAATTCGAGAGAAGCTAAATATGTATATGATTATAATTGGAATAGGGGTAACAGTTTTGATCAAAATCAAAACGAATCTTTAAGACTTTGGGAATACATGATCCAGAACATTCAAGCTAGCAAAATCCAAGTTGACATTCCAAACTTAAACAAAAAAGCAATAAGGAGTACAACAGCTTATGCTTCTGTAATTGAATCAAATGAAAAAAACAACTTTTTCCAGGAGTTTTGAAATAACATAGACAGATGTAAACAAAATAAACGGTAATGCCAAAATTTCATTGTCATTTTAGTTGCAAACAGAAAATTTAAATTCGTAATCAAATACTTGGTGTTTATTTGCTAAAATCATTTTAAAATGACAAACGCTGGCATTATAACCTAAGCCTCTTCAATTTGTCAGAACATTTGTCAAGACCTAATGTTGATTATATCCTACGTATCATGGTTGGGAATGCTATTTTTTCCCACAAACTTGTCCTAAGGAATCTTGGTTCATTTATGATTTTGAAAAAGTTCCAACATACTGAAATTAGAAAACCTTATAATTAACCTCGTTTTATGATATTCTTCTATACAGCCAAAGCCCATCGAGACCCGTTTTCTTGTGATTCTTAAATGTAAAAACTCAACTCGTAAGTTGTCAAAATATACCATTTCCCATGAGGTCAAAACAGGATCATGTCGCATTTACTTACAAAAAGCAGTTAACGTAATCTTACTAGGATATTGCTTAAAAGGTTTGTACAAGCATTGATGTACATAAACACAGCCTACTAATTCACAAGTAATAAATATTATTTGCTTGGAGTTGACACTAGCAGGCCACATATGTCTTTGAACAAAAAAAGACGTGTAAGTTATAGTCACAATGAAAAGTTAGGTGGATAAAAAAGCGTAAAATTTTAAACTAAATGAAAATGCTGTGATTAAATTGTCAAATTGCTTAATTTACAATTGTCGTTTGTACACAAATATGTAAATAGTCCTTCTCTGATACGATTAGAGTGTTTGAAATGCTCACTTTATGTTATTTCCTTCAACCGTTTTATATACTGCTCGCATTATCATTTTTTTCCTCTCATCTCTTTCCCTCTAATTTTCTTTTCTTTTTTTTTTTTTTTTCATTCGGCCCACAAAGCATTAAGATTATAATTAAATAAGAGTGAACATTAGCGTATAAGAAGCCAAGCACTCCTAATTCCGAAATAAACGTTTGTTAACCAAATAAATCCAACACTGGGTTTGTACAGGCTTATAGATTTTATCAGATGCTGCATGTTTTAGAATAAGTTTCAAGGTTTTACGAGCACTTGAGTCTAACATATATAAGCAGCTAGTTCTGAGACTAATGTAATTTCAGTTTCGTAGATTTTTATTATTTTGTTCCTGGAATGCAACTGTTTTGTTTATTTCTAGATGCTTGTGATTGCAAGTTTTTATATCTACAATTCATTTGTATATGTTTGTGTGCTCATTTTGACATTGTTTACTACAGCCAATCAGTTCGAGAGATATGAACAAGTATAGTTTTCTTTTTGTAAATAATATTTTTCAAAATAAAATCGTGTTTTGAAGCGACAACCTTTTCTTTAGTTGTCCTCGAATTGCAATCTTGTGACACTACGGATATAAAGATTGACCATACTCAGCAAGCCCAGCATTTTAATGTCAAAGCTTTGGCGTTTTATGTGTCTATGGATTAGTGAAGGTGACTCTCTACAATGCCGGTAGATGAAAGCAAGTCTATATACCCTTGATTTATTTGCAATTGCATTTCATTTTGAAAAAGATAAAAAAAAAAAAAAAAAAATTTCAAAGGCACTTTGATCCAATTTTTGATTTCAAAGAAAAGTAAAGGTGTTTCAACGGCGTTTCTAAACAGTGAATTAGATGAAAAACTTCAAAGACATTTTTGGAATTTTATAACAGACTCATAGGCTTAATACTTGACTATAGTTGCTTGGTCTACAAATCAGTATTTCTTTTGGCAATTTAAATATTCAAATACAGGTAACTCTCTCTCTCTCTCTCTATACTTTAAAATGTCTTTCAGTAACGAGTGCCTTGAAAGCACCTAAATGCTCCTATTTCTGCGGTGTAGACCTTTGCCAACACTGGAAATTAGCCAAAACATTTATATAATTGCAAGTAAGAAATCATTTTTTAATTGAGTATGTATTCGAGGTTTAACTAGTTTTTCGTTTCTAGTTGTACTTCCTTTTCGTTTTTCACCATTAACCTTTATTTGTAGCACATGTGAATTGTACCAGAATGCCCGATATTATGTCATGAACACATATAGAAACAACGTGTCAAATGTAAACACAGCCTTTAAACTTCATCAGTTACCAACATTTTAATCGGACAAGCCAAAAGTATACATATTTTTTAGCTAAATATACGACTAAAACGCACAAAAGCACATTTTGTTAAAACATAGTTTGAAGTAAAACACCAAATAAACCCTTTACTGATTTCGGGTTCTTTTTCACGCTAGTAACCAACAAAGCTACACTTGATGCAAACAAAAACCTATCAAGTTTTTTATATTCAGTTCCAAATTTGTTTGGAAGTAAGATTGAAATGGCTTTGGCAAAAGCTAAGTTCTGGGTGTTAATATCTTGAATTCAATATAAAAAAAAAAAATGAAATAATCAAATAAAAAAAAAACTTACCAAACAACGCCAACTCAGGTCTTCTTTGTTTTTCTTCTAAAAGAATGCTCAAACCGCATATCAAACTTCCACAAGCAGGGCCCCAGGTATCTTCGATTTGTTGAGATGTAGCATTTGGAAACAGCTTAGGCCCAATCCTTTTTCGAACCAAGCAAACAGAGTACCAGTTGAGAGCAATAAATGAAGCTAAAAATGCAGAAGAACGTAATGATTTTAATATGATTTGATATAAAATACCTAGTTTTTGACGTCCTCTTCCTTCTTTGCTAGTTTTAGAAGAGCCAAGTTTTCTCAAAGATAACACTGTGTTCAGCGGAAGGTATATAAGCATTGCAGACTTCATTCCTCTCCAAAATCTCCAAAGCGAATGAATTTCACAGCTTTTGTAAGTGTTGGCATGAACTAGTTCACAGGGTATAGGAATTGTAGTGTTGGTATTTCCGTACTCTCTTGGTAGACCCATTTTTTCAGCAGTGTTTTCCAAAAGTGTCGTATATTCTCCAGATACACCATAATGTAGTTGATTGTTACGAATATAACGAAGTGCTTTAACCAAGTCATTATCCATATTTGCCATTTTGGTAATCCAGCGATGATATTTGCTCTGCATATTTTGAGGGTAATAGAACCAAGAAAACATGATAACAAAGCAGCTTAATGTAAATTGGGTAGAGTCGTAAATCGTGCTACGTTTGGGTTTTGATTTGACCAACGGGCCTCGAATTAGGGTATCAATAGCTCTAGCAAGAACTAACGCAGTAAGTTCAATGGAAATGTTGTTTAGTCTAGAGTATGCTATCTCCTTAGATGGACTGTTCTTGACGACATTATGGGTATAATCTGTATATGATATGTATGCTGATAAAAAGGCTGATAAGTATGTAACTCCATGTTTTTTTCTATCAAACTTGAATCTATGAGATAATTTCAACAATCCAAGTTCAATGAAAGAAAACAAAAACACCAACTTGGCACAAAACTGAGGGATTTTGTCAGACTGTAAATTTCTTATCAAAGAACGCTTTATTTGCTCCAGAGTTTGAATGACAGATCCATTTTTGGCGTATGATTTGGACAAATCGCTGATAAGTCTTGCAACTGAAACGTAGACATAAGATACCAAAAATACTTTTCCAGAGCGTTTGATTTGAATCATAGCGAATGACACAACATGATAGATCTGGAAAGCAAGTTAAAATAAGGAGGTTCAAAAGCAATAACTGTTGTTTGACAAGGAGGGCCGCTCATGAATAGACATGTTTGAAAAAAGCAATTAATAATCAGTTAATAATGATTACATAATACACTATTCTAAATATGACTCAGATATGACAAATCGGCTTTTTTTCTGATATTTCATCAGCACTTGATTAGCAAAAGAAACAAGAAGTAGCCCAGTCTATACGAAAATAAAGCTCATAACAAAAAGAAAAAGAGCATAACTGAAAAGCATGCCAAAAAGTTACAAAATATGTAATACACAGTCCCCACATGCCTACCAAAACAAGGTCTACAAACTATAACCAGCATATTTACATGAATGAATGAATTCCATGTAGAGTTTTATTGTTATAGTGTGAATAAAATAAATAAACAGTTTGGTTTTTTTTCCAAAAACGCAATATTCGGTGAACTGATCCTATCTATCTAAGCCTTTACATATGTTTTCAAAAAAAAAGTAAAAAAAAAAACAACCTTTTTTCCATCCCAAATCACAAAGAAAGGGCGTACGGCTACGACTTGAAGTATGGTGCGTATATTCTTTTTACGCAAAAAACTCTGCCTTAAAATACTAATCTGGGAAATAACATTGAACTGAATGAACGCATTGAAAACTATGCTAGTGATACTTCCGTATATATGAGCTTAAGCTTAGGCTTGCCAGTCTTATCAAATCAATTAGATCCCGTTACTCAGTTGTCTTCATATTATTGCGGCTTCAAATACTATCTATTATCGGCCGAAAGTCTTCACACACATTTTCGTTTAAGGCTGATAGGACCCTTTATGTCTTCATATAAGTCACATGATAGACATGTGTGACGTAAAAACGTTTATTTTTTACATGTATAACCTTGCATTATTATAAAAGGTCCCTATCAGTCTATCTTTTTCAAAAACCAATTAGCTTGAAAAACCTTCAATTGTCTTATAGCCTTCCATTATCATTTACATCATTGTTTCCGGTATATAAAAAGAGGAATTCCTTCATAGTTTGTTATTTTTTTTTTTTATTACTATTTCTCTATTTTTCTCTATACCATATATTCTATTCTATCTTGAAACCATCTTTTTGATTCAATCATAATACACAATGGTCAGTTTACTAAGATCTTTTCGCAAAAAACCAGCACCAGCTATGATCACATCTGCTGATTTTCAACAAGAAAAGAACCTTGTACAACCCGTTAAAGAAATTGACTCAGAAAACAGCATATTTGGATTGAGCTTGGAAAAAGCCTACGAGAGAAATGAAGAGCTCATCAACGATTATCCAGCTTTTTCTATCAACTATGAAATCTACGAAAACAAAAACACCAGATATGTTCCGATAATGATTATCAAATGTTTAAATTACATCAACGCACATGGATTACGAGAAGAAGGCCTCTACAGAGTTTCTGGAAGCAACCAAGACATAATGTTTCTTAAGAATGGATTCAACCAACATGGCCCATCATTCGACATTCCAGAATTCTTTGACATCCACGCAGTTACAAGTTTAGTAAAGATGTATATTCGTGAGCTTCCTGAAGACCTCTTGCCTGTCTACAAGCATACATTCCTATCCTACACTCAGCATAAAGAGCCAACCGACTTATCTAACTTCAATATCTTTACTCAAGAAGAGGAAGATCTTAATCCTATTGTTATTCCTACTCAAATTTTACAAGAAATTCTTCAAGAGTTACCTATTTATAACTTTGCACTGGTGCAACATCTTTCTCTTCACTTTCAAGAAATCATCCAAAACACTAAATACAACAAAATGACTCTCGCTAATCTTTCCATCATTCTTTGCCATACTTTTAAAATCCATAAATCTGTTTTCCATGCTTTGGTTCTCAAAGAAAACCTCTGGGATGGCTTGTGTCCTGCCTCACTCAAAAGCTTTTCTACTGTCTTTTACGACACTAACAAAATTTTATACTACGAACCTACTGAATGTCCTTCGCCTGAACTTGAGTCTGACTACTCGGACGACACTCAAACGTCATTCACTTCTATTAGCCATAACCTCACTGCTCATAGCAGTGTTATCACTTCTACCAACGATTACTACTATAACAACCTTAACAACTCTAAACACATTTCATTTATTGATGATTTCAATCCTCTTGAGCCTGCATTTGATGAAACTGACTCAAAAATAAATTCAAATTACACTTTTGAATACGAAAGAAAGCGTGTTAGACATCCTATCTTTTATTAAAGTATACGATTATTATTTTTTTTTTTATGACCCTTCTATTTATTTATGTATTATGTCTGTATATGTTTTTTTTTTTATGTTTGTTTGTTTGTTGAATTTAGTTAAGTCTCCCTTAATATTGAAAAAATTTACTATTAATATTTAAATATCCCATGAGCAAGATGAATGCATGTGCTTACTTTGGATTCAGGGTTTACGTCAAGAATATTATGGCTGTAAACCACCTTTTTTAACACTTTGTATTTCTTTGTCACTCTTTTGGAACGAAAAAACGTGTTTATTGTCGTAAATAACCTGCAAGTTTCTTGAAACCCTGGAGTAACCGCATTACTATTGGCCATAAAATGTTGGAGTCTTTCTGGTTTTTGTGAATAGTATGATTTTGTAACTTAGAAAACATCTAGAGCCTTGAGAAACATATTATACTGGATGCAAGTCTAGATATCAGCTCCTGAACCCGATATGATTTACTTTTCTTTTTTTTACATAGTGTCAAAATTGGAGCATATTTTTCTGAATAAATGAAAAGAATATGTTTCTCTAGATTGATTTGAGTAAATTATTTCCTATCCACCTTTCAATCTGTATATTCTAGAATGATGAGTCAGAATGTCATGACGTTTAGAAGAAAGTTTGTCAGCTAAACGATTAGAGTTGCCAAATACATTAATTCAATGTTAAAGACGAACTTGATCAAATCATTTCTATCGAGAATCTAAATACAAATGCACCAAGTTAAAAGAAGATGTTGGCAGATACGGATACGTAGAACCCATCAAACTGCCACCTCTGTATTGAAACTTATTATCGAGTGTAACATTAAGCACTTGACCCAAAGTCAACGGCAAAAGCAACCTAGAGAAAAATCCAATATGGGAAATATTTATTACGTGGTTGTCAGTGGACCTTGTCTTCAGAGTTGAAAAATGCAGAATGAGAGGACAATTCAATTGGAGGCTTCTACCAAGTTCTATCACTATGCTTTTCTTCTTTCTTCCTAATTCCTTTTTCTTACTAATTAAAGAATACTTTTTGTCATTAGGCGATAGTTCTGCAATATCTTTTGGCCAACAACCTACCCGTAATTCAATCTCCAATTAGAGACTGTAAAAATTAAAACTCTTGCATTTATTTACTGAAGGGAATGGGGGCTGTTTTCTTTTTTTCTTTCATTTGCTTTTTGTTCTTTGTTTCTTTGCCAGGTTTTTTCAAAGAACGTAACAATAGCCGAATATAATCATCTGTTTTTTTCTCTTTTAGCTGGCCCAAGAATACAGACACCAGTTAATTAGGTTACTCTGATGTTGAAATATGGCTTGATATTCTGTTTTTGTGTTTCATCATATTGGTTTTTATTGGCGTTAGCACATTTGATTTATATATGTATCATTTACGGTAAAAAAAATAAATTATTAGACTATCCTAACTGACTTTCCGACTGTTCACTTAGTATATAAAGACCAGTCTTTTTACACTCAACTTGTTAGATAGTTTTCTTTGTATTTCTGTCAGAGCGAAATAGTTAAGTTTATTCCTTGTAAAGAAGATTTCTGAAAAAAAGCAATTCTTGCAATAACCAGCGAAAACTACTTCGTTTGGCCAAATATCCTAGAAATCGAAAAAAAAAAAAAAAGTACTTCGTTGCTTGTTGGATAGTTAAGGAGATATTGGGGCAGGACACAACTAATTGAAAAACAAAAACTGGGCAGATTTCTGCGTATATTTCTTTTTTTCTTTAGCTCTTTCCGCCTTTGAAAACCGAATATTTCACAAATGTCCTATCTTCCTAAATGTTTAACTTAAGAAAGGTTTGGCTAACCATTTATCCCCGATCTCTCAAAAGGTTGAGTTGTAAACTCATACTGAAAAGATAGAAACCTTTTTTCCATTTTTTTTGTTTTGTATATTACAATGAAGTATTTTTCTAATATTGAAGGTGTTTACATTTTTACAAAAGGGCGAAGGGCATTTTTTTTTTTTTTCCCTTGCGTGAGTACCCACTTTTTCCTGTTCTGGGATGCCTAAGCCCAGCACTCTTTTTAAAGCAGCTACCATAAAATGCTTATCTTTAATATAGAAATGCAGTGATACAAAATCAAATTATTCTTTTTTCTAGTCCAACAGTCACTGTTGCTTCTAGTGAAGTTGCACGTAGGCTCGAAAGATCATTATGTCCGCTTTCCCCCTTTCCGGCCATGAGAAAGCCTGGAAACCAGGCCAGTTTACAAGATTGGGTTTTGAACTTATATTCCTCTTCGCCAATCCATTTTTTCTTATTCCATTAGGCACATTGGTGTTTGAAACTTCGATCTTCGATCTTTAAAGAACTGCCTTTTAAATGTAATTTTGATATTTGTGATTTATAGTTTATTTCACTGTTAAATCAACAATTTTTATATTAATTGTTGTTCAACTTATCACTTTCATCCAATATTAAGTACCCATCATGCAGATAGTATATAAAACTCAGTGTCTTTATATTCAGGGTTATGCCACTATTTGGTACTTTTAATAAGTCTTCAATACAATATTGTTCCCTCCCTCTCCCCTGAGTTTTTTAGTTTTTAATTTTTGCAGGGCGCTTTTTGGAAATTTGTTCAAAAATGTAATAATTTGTTATAGAAAATGATATTGCTTCTCTAATGTCACACAAACTGTCAAATAATCACAAGAACCAAGTTGAATGAAGTCATTTGTTTAAAACATGCACAAATATTTGGTAAAACGCTTGAAAACTAAGTATTTAAACCATAAAGAATGATCTCCAGAAGTATCGATTGGTGTCTTGTCTTGACAGTTTGAACAAACAGGTCCAAAAGGTCGTCAATGTATCATTGAGTCGCTCTGTTGAAACTTCTGAGATATTCACCAGTAGTTTAATATTAGTGTCAGGCGCTACTATCAAATCTTCAATCATGCTGCCCTATCTCATCGCTTGAATACAGCTAGTATCAATTGGTTTCAATTGATATCAAAACCCAGAAATTAAATAAATAAAAAAGCGTTTGTGGTATTATGAAAGATGATTAAATTGTAGGTTTAAGTTTTTCACTGCTTTGAACCATCGAACCCTAACTAAGGTTTTACTATGGATTCTTCGTTACATCTTTACTATCTTAAGACTATTACTGAAACAAAGCAGTATTTCGATATTTTCATTTTCAAACACAGCATGAGCTTTTTTCAGTTTTTGAAGACATGCTGCAAAGACCATTTTGAATTTGGTTACTAAGATTGGCCCCAGCACTTGTTTTAAATTTTAGTAATTTGTCGAGTTTGATTTTTGTTACATATTTCTCAAGAGTTTGCAAGTTTTATTCTTCTGGTTAGAAAAAAACAACATCTAATCAAAGTAAATAAGCATATTCGTGGAAACAAGTCAAGTGCTAAACCAAACCGCTAATCACTTATTATTGAAAACTCCTCCAAATACACTATTCAAGCAAAATCAGTGCTGATTCATTGGACATCGTAAACTGCTGTTCTAGTAATATTGAACAATCAAAAAAATTCATTTGGTTTTGATTTTTTTCAAAAACAAGGTTATGATGAGGGTAAAAACTAAGGGTGAGATCACGATAGTTGAAAAACTAATGTACTTTGATTTACACTCTTGTCATGCTTCTTGCTAGTTACTTCATTATGTAATATCTACAAGTTATGTCCTTGATGCAAACATAGATATATGAACAATACTTTTTATTTCTTAGAAGATGTTCACCGTCCAAATTTTATGAACTATGATCAACATAACTGTTGATCATAGTTCATAAGTTTGTAATTACATTCTGAATATCTGCTAGGATTGTCATACTTAAATGTAAATGCTTATGATTACAAATTATAAAATCTTTTGTTTTTCGTTTGTCTTTTTCTATTGTATAATTTTGATTTTACTCTAAGCCGAAACCTAGATAGTTGTGTAGGTGCTTTGTTATTGACTATTCATTTTAAAGCCAAATTCTACATGATAAATAAATATAATCTCCAGTCATACTAGAATTCCCAACACAAGTCAGTTGGTTTTTAGTTCAAAAGGTTTTCATTTGTTCAATTACTTGTAGTATTGAACTTTGGTTCAGCCAGCTGTTTTTTGTATTAACCTCAAGTTCAAACGCCAGAGTGCTGTTTTTTTCTTATTACATAATAAATCTATTGCATGTTTATGTGCAGTACTGGCTTTATTCTTTATTAGGATGTAAATCAGCAATTAATATTATTCCTTCATATTAAATTTAGATACGAGGTTAAAGTTTTTTTTCTACTGGATCTATTAAACAGGAATAAATAAATTACAAAAGCTTTAAATACAGCACAAGCGGGTGGACAAAGAATGCCGACGGTGATGTCGAAAATCAAAATGTAGGTAATGTTTCTTCACTGATAAGTTTTTTTTAGTTTTTTTAATATTAGAATAAAAGAAATTTGATCCAAGGCTCGAGTTTGCTAATACTCATTTGATCTAAAGGTAAGATACCAAAATTTTACCATTTTACTATGGAACATTTGAATGTCTATACCAAATATTCTTGGTAGCATCTAAACTGTTAGTGTTTCTTAAGATCCAATGTACACGACTTTATATTGATGTGATTTAAAATAATGTTACAAATACAGGTTTTGTAAAATAAAGGCACATTTTTGTTTAATTGATATTAAAATTATATCGGAACCGTTGATGGGTCACCGCCTCAATAGAAATGAAATAAAGCTAAGTGTCGAGATTCAAAGCCCTGGCCTGAAAAACAGGCTAAAGGATTAGTTGCTTTAACAAAAATGATTTTCATCACATTTACGTATATTTCAACTATTTTTCATCTTGTGCTTATATTCGAAATTTGAAGCCAATAAGTCAGGAAAGGTTGAAGGACTAATTTGGACACCAAAGATCTGAAAAAACCTAAGTGTTTGTTTTTTGCAATTAAGGCAAAAGCATTCCTTCTTTCGGTGCATTAAATCCAAACAAGCTATGAAAAAGCAAGGCTCAAGCCAAGAGATTATAAAACAGATCTCGTAATTGTAACCAAACAAGTGATTGTTTTTCTTCTTGTAATTTTTTGAAATTAAGTAAAAATGATTGAGTCTCTGCATATAAAAGCTCCAGTCCATCGAATAAATGGTATGTTACACATAACTTTCAAAAATTAAAAATTTTGATTGCAAAAAAGAGACTATATTTTCTTGGTTATGCTCTTGTTTGAAGAACTCCTAGCTTCAAAGCCATTATTCAAGTAAGAAACGAACGCAAAACTAGCTGTTAACAAAACCGGTAATCATGCAATTAAGTCTTTCTTGTAAAGAAAACGCGTGTTTCGAATTGAGAGGGATTAATTTGGGGTTCGCTGCTATTTCTAGAAAATGAATTGAAATATATTACATGTTTCCCAAAGTCGATTGCAAACAGGCATCTCAGCAACCTTGTTTAGATTCCATCTTATGTAGTTCTTGGTTAGTCAAGTTTTGCAAGACGGCTGGGTGCCTGGTTTGTGCTCCAAAATTATAGTTAAACAAAGAAAGATAAAACTGTCCAATTAAATATATTTCTTATTTGATTTAATCCAGACCTTTTAGCCAAAATGCTAAGGTGAAAAAGCTCTATGTAACTTGTTTTGCAAAAAAAAAACAAGCATTTCATTACTACTTGTTTGAGCTTAGTTTTTATTCAACAAAAGGTTGTTATACTTATCGTATGACTGTAAAACACCAATCAATGGCTTAGCACTATCCGCATTGGGAAGAGCTCATCGACAAACAATCTAACAAAGAAAAAAATAACATGTACAATTGCTTTGACCTTGTTTGGAACAATCTGGTCTTATAAGAACTTAAGTATACTGATTTCTAAATAATTGAAGAATCAAAAAAGATGAAACTCTTGAATAAAGTAACAGTGAGAAAAAAAATGAAATTGTTTTTTGAAGTTTTGAAGAAGAAAATGTAGCCCTCATACAGTTTCAGCAATAAAAAAGTTTGCCTCGAGCCGGATTCGAACCGACGATCTCGTCATTACTAGTGACGCGCCTTACCAACTTGGCCATCAAGGCTTGTGTGAATATTTTGAATAATATATTAATATAATTGCAATTTGTTAATTGCTTACAATGTTGATGTCATAGTCAACTTTTTTTTAAGTAGCCAAAGCTCACAATTGAGGATTTTTATTGCACTATTAACCATACGTCAAGCAACAAGTCATTTGGTGAAGAAGGAATTACTGGAAAGGTTTTGAAAGAAACCGGGAAGAACCCACATTTTCAAGTGAGATTTTTCAAGCTTCTTCAGGCCTATGTGGAATTAGGCTATCATCCCAAGATATGGTGTGAAGGCATTATACTTGTGCTGCCAAATCCTAAAAAGCCAGACTATTCAAAGCACAGAGCGTACCATCCGATTTCGCTTCTCAAGGTGCTAGAGAAGATAGTTCAGATCAGATTGACCAAATTGGCAAAATATCTGCTTCTAAACAAGCAGTTTCGTGTTAGAAATGATAATAGTGCTACTGATGTAGTTCTTGAACTTGTGCAGCGACTTAAAACGTCTAAAGAGGTTATTTCGGCAATCATGATCAATAGAAATATTCGAGTTGACACAATGCTAGATATGCAGCTACTCAAGTCTCTGATTAGTTGGACTTACCAATTTTTCAGTGACAGAAGTGACAGCATGATGATGGATATGTGCGAAGAATCAGTACAACCGGTGTCTACGGAAGTTCCGCAAGGTTCACCTATTACACCACTACTGTTTTTGATTAACTCTACACCAATGTATCAGTTGAGCAAAGACTGTGGAGCTACACCATCAGGTTTTGTTAATGATGTAACTATTACTGTCCAAGACATCATTGAAGACAATGTTGAATGCTTAAGCAACATATTGAAGAAGTGCTCTTATTGAGCCACTTTCAGAATGGCCAAGATTGACATGGGCGACAAGTTGAATTTTATTCACTTTGTCAAACAGTGGAGCAAATCCAAGTTGAAAACTATGCTTACTTTGCCGTCAGGTGAAGTGCGGGATGCACAAAATGAAGTCACGCTTCTTGGAATTATACTGGATCAAGAATTAACCTTCAAGTCCCACACCTTGAAGAAAATCAACAAAGGAAGACAAGCTGTTGGTGCTATTTGGAGATTGGGTGGAACGCAAGCTGGTATGCGAGGATCTGTTGTCAGGTTTTTGTACACAGCCTGTGTAAGACCGATTGTCGAATATGGACTAGAAGTTTGGCATCATCGCATTCTCAAGTCTGAGATCAGAAAGCTGGATGTGATGCAGAATACGGCCTTAAGAAGAGTGGTTGGTGCTTACGAAACCACACCTATTGACGCATTACAGAAAGAAGCTGGTATAATGCCATATGGTATTAGACTGGACATCATGACTTCAAAAAAAGCAATTCGACTATTGCACAAGCTAAGCGACACAAATCCATTCAGGCGGCATTTGGCCGCTTTGGACCCAAGTTCGCCAGTTGCAGAACTGATGACGAAGTACAATCAGGTGGAGGACTTGATGAAACAAAGAAGTGCCAGCAAAACGCTCTTACTAGATCTGCACAATTTGCCCTTGACGACTGGGAGAGTAAGTATAACTCAAGCTCCAAAGGCCAATGGCACCACTACATCAGAGCCGACACACAATGCACAGACAAGAAGCATAGTCGACGAGTTATGAGCAGAATCATACAGTTCAGAACGAGCCATGGACAATTTGGTGAATGATTCAAAAAGTTCGGTATCACTAAGGAAAGCTACAATTGTGAATGTGGACGACTGATTTCCCTGTTCCTCGTAAGCTAAAATTAGGGCATATGTTCGGGTTGACATAGCCACAAGCTAAGAAATGATGTTTTGAAAGCCTTCAACTTGTTGAAGTTATACAAGTTTATATGTAAAAGGATGGCTACAAAACGCCCATGTTATATAGTTATATAGGTCTATAACCCTTAAATAAATTGAATTGAATTGAACAGCTTTTAAAAGGTCATTTCATATTACAATACTTAAACTAAAGCATTTTTTGATAATATGAAGAAGCCAATAAGAATTCATGGTTCATATTTCACTCAGATGCTTTTGCATCAACTAATAGAAAGACTCATATGTAAGTTATTTAAAACGGATACACCAAAATCTTTAAACAATTTAAAAAACCTGGTGAAAGAAATTATATGTAATTATTTGCGCATTGAAATCATATCGTAAACTTAAAAGGAACAATATATATACGAAATGTTAGTAATCAGACATAACAAATACATTACTTGAAAAACCTTTTTGTATTTTGACAGTATGTTCGCTTTTTTACAATATAGCATCAATTTTATATTTGAACTGAGAAAACTAGTTGCGAAAGCCTAAAATCAACATTTAAAAATAAATGGATTCGAATAGAATTCGAGGCTTTCAAAAGTTAGATACTCATATACTAGACAAAAGAAATTCTTAAACTTTAGCATATATCATGGAAAGTTTATCGGTGCTACAATGGGTTTCATGTCTGTTCAGATTTTAAGCGAGCTTGTGGCAACAACTTTGAATTCATCAAGATACATCTTGACAAAGCATCAACCCGAATATTTGTTTAGAGAAACAACTGGTTAGGAAAAACACATGTTGAAGTAATCAATGTCAAAAAAAAAACCAGCATCAAGTGTCAAATTTTTTAAACAACAAACATTATTTCATTAACACTTTAGTCAAATCTTTTAGAAATACTTACAAAAGGCTTATCTCCATCTTTTTTCTTTTTGCCCATAAACAAGATGTTGAATATTACATTTGTCCGCGTCCATAAACAATACTATCAACCATATTCACGGCTCACGCATCTCTCGATGTTTAATTGTTTCAACAGCTTTTAAAATCGGCATTTCCAGGATAACGTCATCTATAAATATCTTCTATTGGCCTGTCAACTGTCTCTTTCTCATTAGATAAATTTACATAAACGCATTTTCTGAAATGTATTTTGTAATAGTTTGGATTTGTGTTAAATTACATTTAGATTTTTTTACATATGACAGAACTGTACAATGAGCATAGTTTGGTGTTTTTACACTTAAATCCAAAAAGAACTTATTTCAGTAACTGATTGTGTGATGCATATAATGCTTGACAAGATCCACATGTTGATAAGAGTATTTAATTATTTTTGACCGCATCAGCCTAGTTTCAAATATTTTACCAATTAGTTAAAACGTGGAGAATGGTACATAAATATCGGTTGTAAAGTCCGAAAAAAGAAAATCTTTTGTGTTTAAACAATTTAAACTCAAAGCTCTCAGTTCACAATCTGAAAGCGACTTTAAACTGATATTATTAATGTTAGTTGTTTATCCTAAGGACAAGTTTTATCTAGCTACTATTTTCCATCAAGACTTAGAACAATACAGAATTTTGGATGAATACCGCTTATTTCTAAAATCACGATAATCCATTACATTAGGTTTCAAATGTAGGTTGACTTTAGCTCTTTTCGTTGCCTTTTGGCAAGACTGCGCAGTCAGATATCAAAATCAAGCATACAAATTTTACTCCATCAAACTAGAATGAACAAGTTCAACATGACATTCTCTGACCAGTTTTAAACTATTTTAATGAAATGGTAGCTAAAATTTAGAATTGAAAATATTTACACCCAAAATCATACTATTTTCTGAAGAAATTTTTGTAAAAAGATAACGGTTGAGAAAATCTGCAATGGAAAAAGGCAGGCATAAAAATTATTTCAATTATTTCTCTATTGTTCCTTCCTAAGTATCAAAAAAAACCCCTTCGTTGAACCCTTACACATAATCTCTTCCGTATTTTCCAAAGTGAAACGATATTCATGATATAAATGAAAGTAGACATTTGAAAAAAAAGGCACATGAAAACTAAAATATGTCAAAGCATGTGTACACATCGGAATTACATAATAGTTTAATATAATAAAGGAAGAAATCGAATTGAAAAAAAAAAACGTGTACCATAGTCTAGTTTTTATTGTCTCCTTGCCAAAGAACCTCCTGTTGTAAGGGAAAAATAATATCATGCTTAACTGTTAACTATAAATGGGCAAAAATTATTTATTAAGCAGTAACTAGTAATGATGAGGTGTAGTTTATTCCAAAAAATCAGAAACTGATTTTCTAAAAAAATTATAATAATAAATTAATGGGTATTTTTTAGACCCTTTGTCAAGGGATTTTAGTAAAAACTGTTGTGTGTTTTTCGTTTAACCTGGTCTTTAGTATATTTTTGTTTCTAGGCTAATAGTAAACGCTAGTTTCAAAGCATGAATACGATAAGTAGCCTTCTACACCAACATCATAACTAATAGTATTAGCAATATCTGGATGTTGTTCTCAACATTTAATTTTTGTATTTATAATTTACAAATTTCAACCCAAAGCACCTTAGTCGAAAAGTAATTGCACATATAAATCAATCAAAAGAATCAAACTTCTAGATTTTGTCTACTACCTGTAGTAGCCTATGAGTAATGCAACTGCATTGTCAATGGTTTCCCTGAATTTTCGAGACTTGAAAGATAAGATGAGCCTTTCTTCTTTCAGAATTTCTCACAAATTAAAACCTTTTATATAATGAATTGGTGTGATAGATGAGACGCTGGTTACGATTGAAAGTTTGATCGACCAAAAAGTCTAGTCATGTCTTCGAGTCTGGGATACTCAAAAACATTTGGATTAACTGATTTATTCAAATGCAATACGTTTAGCTTTCTCGGCAGACTTCGATATTCTAAGCTACCCTTTTGCGTGCTTAAGTCTCTGTTAATAACATTTCATTTATCCCAGGCTGGTTATAATATATTATTCAATCAGTTAGATAGCTAGCTAATTTAGATACAGAAAATGAAAGGATCTAGAATATGAGTGAATAAGAAGGATAAAAAAAAGTTGATGGTAAAATATAAACCTAATTTAGCAAAACACAAAGCTTGAGCCAGGTGTAGTTTTTACTCTGTCGTGAAAAAAAGCTGGCTTTGACAAAACTAACAACACGTGTATTTCTGTCACTTTGAGCATTTAAAGTTATGAATATTTGCCTGCAGATAATTATACCTTGCTGATCATTATAACAAATAGATGATTAACTTTTTTAAATCTATGACAATGGATAGAAAGAATTCAATCAACCTACATCACAAAAATTAAAACCAACTAACTTTGGTGAATGAACTTACTTCATAATCAGTATCAAAAAAATTTTGAAATCAAAAGTGAAAGTAAAAAATAGATGGACGAGACCGGAATTGAACCGGTGACCTTCCGCATGCAAAGCGGACGCGATAACCCCTACACTACACGCCCTTCGTGAAAACTAAAATAGAAAAGTGAAAATATTACCCACTTTTATAAATTCCTGCTGTACTTCGAAATCGAATTAACAATGTAATACGAAGTACAATGAGTTGGAGTACTGGATGAAGCAGCTTTACCAAGTTGATAAAATCACCAAACCCACAGAAGTTGAAGTTGATAAAGCAAAGAAGCGTCAGTAAAACGCTCTTACTAGATCTAGACAATTGGGCCTTGATGACTGGGAGAGTAAGTATAACTTAAGCTCCAAAGGCCAATGGCACCACTACATCACAGCCGACACACAATGCACAGACAAGAAGCATAGTCAACGAGTTATGAGCAGAATCATACAGTTCAGAACTAGCCATGGACAATTTGGTGCATGGTTCAAAAAGTTTGGTATCACAAAGGAAAGCTACAATTGTGAATGTGGACAAGTGTCTCCTGCGATAGAGTTACCGACTCTCTTGAATAGTATTAAAGGCTTGCGATCAGTCTCAGCCTTTATTGCTGAAAAGAGGGATTATGAACCTTTAAAAAAAATACGTGTTGATGACGTCAAGTGGAATGAGTCGGGAAGGTTTTTGTGCTATAATGGTTTCCTTGTTCCTCATAAGCTAGCATTAGGGCATATGTTCGGGCTGACATAGACACAAGTTAAGAATTATTGTTTTGAAAATCTACAAATTGAAGTTATATAAGATGATACGTAAAAGGATGGCTACAAAACACCTATGTTATATAGTTCTATAGTTCTATAACCCTTGAATAATTTGAATTGAATAATGTTCGTGCCTTTTCAACATGAAAAATTCTGAAAACTTTTTGATTTTGATTTGATTTTATTGTTTATAGACGTGGCTACCTACTGGCTCTATGACATAACTTGTCATAGAATGTGCTGCACAATTACTACATAACACCAAATAGACAGACTTCGTTAGCAATTTCATTACACCAAATGTAAACATACTAGTGGCAAAAAATTCTGAAAACCAGAAAAAAAGTAAAAAAAGTCAAACTTATAGTACCTACTTAGTGGCTTAGCACAACGTCACATGACAATATAGCCGTACTTTTACTTCAACAGTTTGAATCTAGACTTAATTTCTTTTGAACAGAAACCAAAAAACAAGCAACGACATATTTATGTGACAAACACCTTTTGTTTAGGATATATAAAGTAGAATATAACCAAACTTTAAATTTCGGAATGTCAGCAGACACCAGCGATCACGATTGAAACTCAGATATGTTTGCTTTTTGCTGTTTTCTCCAAGCCATGCTGACGCATGCCTGGATCAATATTATACGAACTGACTTTTCCGCACGGCAAAATGGTCTCGATAGCTAAAACTACTGATAGTATTCAAATTTGCTCTATTTTCAAGGTGAATAAAACGTTTGTCGCATGGGATTCATGTGTACAAATACCGGTATGAATCAACGGCCTTCGACAGAAAACGGTTGTTTGTAGTATTGTGAGACAACAAGTGATATATTGCTTTGTATTACAACTTGTTGTAACTTGTTTGTTATAACCAGCCTCATCATGGTTACTGAATAAGTGTGTGTTACTCTAATCTTAAAAATCGTATATATAGACTCCCTTTTCCTATCTTTTATTTACTTTTCTCCTTTGCCATTTCTATATTTTATACCATACAATCTAAACACCATCAGTTAACTCTCTGTTTCAGACGAACTACCAACATATCAAATATCATATTGTTTCTTATGGAAGATCCTGAACCCAGTATATGTTGCTTACCTTCAGCTCAAAAAAAGAAGTTGACTTTTGCTATAGAACAAATCAAAAATAAAAGTCATCACGACGTAAACTGTGATTCTGGAATTTGCTACGAACAGCATGCGGAGCATACTAATTTTACTACTAACAGCACTTCATCATTATCATCACCATCTTCCAATCCTAAAAATGTTATTACTGTTGCTTTCATAAAAGCTTTAATTCTTGTTTTGGCTCAATTCCCCCTATTTGCCTCTGGATACCCAGTTTCGACTCTTTTGGGTAGAAATGAGAGTTTGTCTGCTTCAGATCGAGAAACAAATACTGAGGATCCCATGAGTTCCCACGACTATTGGATCAATATGTGCGTCTCCATTGTTTTGGTTCTTCTTGGCGGTGCTTTTGCGGGTCTCACGCTAGGCCTTATGGGTCAAGACGAAATTTACCTCCAAGTCATTCAACAATCTGGCGAACCTTCAGAACGAAAGGCTGCTACTAAAGCTTTATCTTTATTAAGACGTGGAAAACATTGGGTCTTAGTAACTTTATTGCGTATGTGTTTTAATGCCTTGTTCATTTTTTTTTTTTTTAACAAAACAGTCTCTAACATTAAGACAACCATAATTTCTTTTTTTTTTTTTTTTCATTTTTGCCCATATTGTAATCCATTTTTAGTTTCAAACGTTGTTACAAACGAAACTCTTCCTATTGTATTGGATCGTGTTTTAGGTGGCGGCTGGCCTGCTGTGGTTTCATCTACCGTGGCTATTGTCATTTTTGGTGAAATTATTCCTCAAAGTATAAGTGTTCGATATGGCTTATCTGTTATTGCGTGGTTTGCGCCGTTTGTTTTGACGTTGATGTATATTACATACCCAGTTGCATACCCTATAGCTTTACTACTTGATTGTATTCTTGGTAAAAACCATGGTACTGTTTATAAACGTGCTGGCTTGAAGACACTAGTAGGACTGCACAAGACTATGGGTGCTGAGCGTTTGAACGATGACGAAGTTACAATCATTTCTGCAGTTCTTGATTTGAAAGACAAGTCTGTTGCTTCAATCATGACGCCAATCGAAGATGTATATACCATGAGCGCAGACCGAATCTTGGATGAAAAGACTATTGAGGAAATTCTACATTCTGGGTTTAGTCGTATTCCAGTTCATGCTCCTAGAGAACCTACAAACTTTATTGGCATGCTTTTGGTTCGTACCTTGATCACATATGATCCAGATGATAAGTTTCCAGTTTCGTCTTTTCCTTTGGCAACTCTTCCCGAAACAGGTCTAGAGACTTCTTGTCTTAATATTCTCAACTATTTCCAAGAGGGAAAGTCACATATGGTTGTTGTTTCTCATAGACCTGGCGATTCTTTTGGCGCAGCCGGAGTGTTGACTCTTGAAGACGTTATTGAAGAACTTATTGGAGAAGAGATTATTGATGAGTCTGATGTTTATGTCGATGTACATAAGGCCATTCGTCGTACTGCTCCTGCTCCGCTGTTCAAGGCTGCTTCTCGTGGTTTATTTCGTAACTCTCCTCGTTCGTCCATAACTATTGAAGAAGATGGAGTTCGTTGCAAATTGAATCCGCTCAATAAGGCATCGAATCCAAAGCACACATCTAATTCTAACATTACTATTAAAAGGTCTAACAATCTTGGGAACATGGAGTTTTTGAAAACCGCTGATTCTTCTCAAGTTTCTTTTTTAACTGACTTGAAAGATTCTGCTCATCGAATTGGTAAACATAAATGTGCTCCTTCAAATTTGTCTAACACCATCAACATTGATGACAGTGATGACAGTGATGAAAAGCATCTTAAAGATGAAAGCCTCATTCATATGAATGACCAGTTGATTCATGCTTCTGACGACAACTATGGGTCTATATATGCTAGTGAGAAGGGCACTTTACACAGAACGGTTTCCCAAACTTTTCCTTTTCATTATAGCAGCAGACTTACATCTGATAGTGATTCTACTCGCCACCATCAAAACAAAAATCAAGACCAAAGCCAGTATCAAGACGAGTGCCAGCTCCAGGATCTCAAGAAAAAATCATTTGAAGAGTATGAGCTCCAGTATACAGGTAGCCATAAAAGCTACTCGTTCCCTGGTGATCCTTATCAAACCATTGATCGTGGTGACATCGCATACCAATACCAAATCCAAGAAGTAAGCCCTAACAACAACAACAACGACAGCTACAATTCTAAAAAGAAGTATAATGATATCGGAGGTGATGCTGAGTATTATAGTTATAGAAATGGTGGGATTATTGAAAGTATTATTAAGGTTGGCGGCGTTGCGAAGACGATTATTGAAGATGTGAGTGATGATGGAAGAGGAGGAAGAGGGACAATGTATAGAACCCCATCAGGGACTACCTCAGTCACAAGTTCAACAGTATCGACTACCAGAACTACTACAGCAGGCTCTGTAAATACAGCTTTTGAAGGAAATGAGTGTCATTCATATGCGCCTACTAATAATAATGACCACGCTGATGATAAAGGCTACAACTCAAACAACGAGAGCGAGACTCCATCGTTGACAAATTCTTGGATGACAATGAAAGGTCACGAAAACATGCCATTAATGTCTGATTCCGACAGTGGTTGAGTTGCCATAGCTATGTGTTAACAAAAACAAGAAAGGTTTGTTTTATTTCTTGCAAATTTGTATTTTTATTATTTTTTTTTGTTTATATGAAATTTATGTATAAGTTGTATATTATTTATTTGTCTCAATATAAAAATGACTATTTTGAAGTATTTTGAAAGCTAGCACTTGTGTGTAATTGTAAATTCAATAACTTGAATATCTAGTTCAATTGAACAAACCACAAACCCAAATGCTAAAAACAATCATTTTGAATTGTAATACCTAGCAGCATGTCTAAGATAGGGGGCAAAAAACCAAGTGTGAAATTCATTAATTTATACTCAATAGATCATATAAGCAAAAAACCAGAGCTACAAATAGAATTTATACAACATATCAAGCTTTTAATAACAAACAATGCCCATTTCAAGTAGTTATATATTTTAAGGGTTAAAATAAGGGTGGTGAATAGACTAATATTAAAAACTTCAATTCAAAGATCTTTTGTGTATGCGAAATGCCCCGTACATTAATGTGCTACATATTTGAGCTTTGAGCACCAAAGAATAAAAAAAAGAGAACAAAAAGAAAAGAAAGTAATGTGAGTAGCGAAAAATTCTAACAAATTCGAATATCACTTTAATAATTATCCATCCGTTGAAAGTAAATTTGACTCTTCTAGGCTATTCATTGTATGGGTTTAACCCGCTTGATTATTGGATCATATTGAAAGGGTATCAATATCTAATGGACAGACAGCCATACTTGTTGTAAATAAAAAAATCATAATAGAAAAAACCCTAAGCAACGAGAAAGCATATATAAAATAGCAGCTCTGATAATTGGCAGTTTGAGAAAAATGTAATGTAGTATCTTCCCCGAAAGGCGTGGGGTAGTCAAAACTAGATGCTATCAACACGTGACTAGTTAAGTTTGAATGTATTTTTTGGCATTCAGCAATAACCTTCAAACTTGTAACTCTACCTCAATCGAAATATATTTAACAAATATGAGCTCTTCCGATTCTTATTGTTCTGAAGAGGAGGAAAACGAGGATTTTATAGGCATGTTGAATGATGCCATGTTACGGAAAGAAGTAGCCGAGTATCTGGGGATATCCACAGTCGCGGTGTTCCGTTTTTGGATAAAGCCTAGGGATCCGAGCATACGTTCAAAAGCAATCTTGGAGACCAATAAAATGAAAATAAAGCAAAATCCACCGCAAGAAATATGTTTCGCGTGATATTATAGCCCAGGCTGATATATGCGGCATCAATATGTCCTATGGTACTGTTGCCAATACGCCCAAGAAGTTTGGAATTGCGTCTCGAAGAGTTTTGAAAAAAAACCCCCCAAATTGAATAACGAGCAAAAGAATGTTCGACTTGAGTTTGCAAGAAGTTATGAGAGCTGGAGCGCGGAAGACTGGAAAAAACAGGTAATGTTTTCAGGCGAGTTTGTGTTTCAAGTAGAAAAGCCTACGGAACGGCCCATTCTTCTTGTGCCAGGACAAAATCGGCTGGACAGGGGTGTTCTGACTATTAATGTGCTTTGGCATTGTCTGAAGACCAGAAACCAATCATGGTGTAGGCTGAAATCTATGGTTCTGGTAAAACAAAGTTGAATATTCACAATCGTGAGCTCAACAGCTCAAATCATATTGATATCCCAGACGCTGATATGCTTAACGAGCAGTCAGAATGCCACAACAACGGTCTTAAAATGATTTTTCAGCAATATGATACTTCTCCCCATCTAGGAAACAGACCTGAATCTGATAGGCCAAGTTTGGAGGTATATGAAAGTATTCCCAAAAGACCTGAAGCTGTGATTGCTACAAAGGTTAAAAAATACTGTTTATTAAATATGCTAGTGTTTGATCTTATATCTTTGCTGATCAAAATGAACCATATAATTAGCTTTTATACCAATTTTGCCTTGGTGGTAGCTTCTGGGTTGATTAATTATATGTATGTCTGTGAATGAATGTGTGATTTAGTATAAAAATAATCTCTAAAAGCCAACCAAATTAATTTAGTTTTCAAGAAAAAGATACGCTGAAACAGAAGCAGAAGCCAAACAAACAAGTTATTCGCAAAAACAATGTTTTCTGTATTAAGATATTGAAATGTAAATAAGTTGAGTAGAGCTAATACTTAATGAATTATACTACAGATACACAAGACAATGATTCATTAAATAAAATATATCTGAAAAAACTACGAAGAATTATCAAATAACGCTTGTGCTATATAGAACGAAAAACATATCACAATGATGAAAAGTACCCAAATTGTTAATTTAAGTGGATTGGTATCGGAATTCGTAGAAATAGCTTAGTGAGTTTAAAAATTTGGTTGAAGTTTTTAAACAAAAGTAAAGAATAGGGTTTTAGTAGTTAGGGTTTATCATGGACTGCTATGCTCAAAAATACACACAAACAACTTTCAGACTCTCAGCAACCCACTCAATTTTGATTCTACTTACATAATGCTATGTAGCCTGTCAACTCACAAAAGCGTGACCTGGATCGCTGATGAAGACCAAACACGTGAGGGTCCGGACCGACGTTTAATTTATTTCTTGCAATGTATGGAAGATTTATATGAAATATTTAGCTACACGTGACAACGCGCTCTGCAAACCTTCTCAAAATTTTTTTCCCACTCATT
>JAKTYL010000041.1:156371-166924 GCA_030578715.1 Magnusiomyces tetraspermus
AAAAAAAAAAAAAAAAATGAATATTGGACTTCGGTACTAGGGCTTGCTTTTTGAGTGTCACATCAATACAACTGCGACAAACTAAAGTCATCAAGCTATGAATAAAGAATCAGAATATGCTAGATCAACAATAAGGAATTAGACATCTCGAACTATTTCACGGATATCAGACTTGTGTTTCGCCAGAATTTTCGATTTTTTCAATACTTACCTTCATATATATCCGATGTGAATCCACACTCAAAGTGATACCTTTACCAATGATATCAATGTTCATTTGCTTTGCAAACTACCCTTAATCTATAATCCCTATGAACTATAAATTAACCCCTTTCATTTAGCCACTACTCAGAAGAAGGCTCTTAACGCCAAGAAGGCCGTTGTCAAGGGTGCTAACTCCAAGAAGACTATCAAGGTCCGCACCTCTGTTAACTTCCACAGACCCAAGACTCTTACTCTTGCTAGAGCTCCTAAGTACCAGCGCAAGTCTATTGCCCACTACCCCAGACTCGATGCTTACAAGATTGTCAAGAGCCACGTCAACTCTGAGGTTGCTGTCAAGAAGATTGAGGATGGTAACACCCTTGTCTTGATTGTTGCTAACAAGGCCACCAAGGAAGATGTCAAGAAGGCTGTCGATGTCCTTTACCAGGTTAAGGCCCTCAAGGTCAACACCGTTACTCTTCCCAACGGTAACAAGAAGGCTTTTGTTAAGCTCACTCCTGAATATGATGCCCTTGATGTTGCCAGCAGAGTTGGTTACATCTAAATGTTTTACGACCCTCCTCTTTCTTTAAAAAATAATAAAAATCAAAATACAAGCAACCCTTTTCTAATTATATGATTGTAATGGTAATCGAAATCCCCTTTTAAAGTATTTACTTTGAAGGGAATGGACGCATAAGTTAATATATGCAATCAAATGTGTCGATTAAAGATTTATAAATGTAGACATGGTCAAAGGTAAATAATTTTATGGAAATACCAAGGAAAATACTATGAGCATATTTGAAACAGGAGATTTTCTTAAACTAGTTGTTGACAATAGTTGACTGAGAAGGTAGTTATGAAAATGGTCGACTTGACTCATTTTTTCTTAACGGATGATGGGCTATCACGTTTATTGGTAATGCTTCATTTCATTTGTAAATACGTCACTTTCAAAACCAGTGATTGTCAGTGAGTCTTTACTGATGGCTCAAAAACTAAGCAATGTGTTTTAAAAACAGCAACAATAGAAAGTATTGATTTGATAAGAGTTTCAAACAGCTAGATATGGTGTAGCTAAATGCAAGTACATTGATTTACCATGCTGTTTGATAAAATTATAATTTCAAGCATTTATTTGACTGTTTTTGTAAAAGGATAGTGAGTTCTTCAAAACAGAACTTGAAAAGATTTGAGCAATTCTTTCTGTTTTCTCTCAACCAGTCAAGCGCCAGATTGAAAACATAGGCAAAGCCTTGTATATATAAAAAAAATAACAAAGGCAACAATATACTATTTGAACTTCCCTAAAGCAACCGTAAACTATGCATCTGCAATAAGTTTTCGTTGGTTGTTAGACTTATCAAACATTAGAATATTATCTGCCAGTCATTAAAAATATTCCGCTGTTCTTTATTTAAAAATCACTGCATTTTTAACATATTTCTGTTTATTCTTGAAGACTGCAATGTAGCTTTAGCATAGGGTTTGTCTCGTGAAAACCACTTGTGATTATATTAATTCGTTATAAACTTGCTGAGTGACATCAACAAATACTAAATAATAGCTTTTGATTAATAATTTTAATACATTTTGACTTTTATTATTCATATATTTTGCAATTATTTCGGTTATTTGAGGAGGTACAAACAGCACTCACAATTGTTCGTGGCTATTATCTCTTGTACAATCACTGGAAATTGTGTATAATTATACATTGCTTTTTATAATATGTTTTACCATCAGTTAAAAGTTGCAAATTTCACTTAATTTGGTAATTTAGACAAAACATTTAGTACAAAAGCAGTTTTTCAAAGCAAGACTCTCAAGAGCCATGTAAAAGTATATGGTTTTCGACATCTAATGCTTGCAAAAACACCAAACAAAACATGTGTTTTATGATTCATCTTTCAGTAGTACGATTCAACCAATATTTTCAATGCCGTATTATTTCAAAACGACTAGCTGCTTTAAAGCTCTTTCTTAACTCTGTATAAATCATTTATATGAGTTATTTGATTTCAATTGCAAATAATTCAGGCCAATCAAAACAATCATTAATTTACGGATTACCCGGTTTTTGAAACAATACCATTACAGATTTTTCATTTGTTGTAAAACAAAAAGCTATTCTATTACATACCCACCAATTCCCGTGACCATCTTGAATCTTTCAGTGAATCTTCTGGAACCCCAGGCAATAAATATATATATAAAGACAGACACACCCAGATCATATTTCACATTGATTCCATAAAACATTTTCAACTCAATCAATAATGGTATGCTTAAAGAACAGGTCAAACAATACAATGATTTGTACCAAAACAAACTAACAGCTTAAATTTTTTTTTTTTTTCAGTCTGCCTTAAAATCTGCCAAAAGCCTTATTCCTCTCTTTGACCGCGTCCTTGTTCAGCGTGTCAAGGCCTCCAACAAGACCTCTTCTGGTCTTTACATCCCTGAGCAAAATGTCCAAAAGCTCAACCATGCCAAGGTTATTGCTGTCGGACCCGGCATTTCTGACTTGAAGGGTAACAAGATTGTTCCTTCAGTCGCTGCTGGTGAAACTGTTCTTCTTCCTGAGTTTGGCGGTACTACTGTCAAGATTGGTGAAGATGAGTATCTTTTGTTTAGAGACCAAGAGATTCTTGCAAAGATTACTGAGTAAAGTCAGTAAGGCTTGTACATAATACTTAATTCTGCTTGTTTTTCGATTGTTTTCTTTTTGTTGGCCCAAGATACTTGGGCTTGTTTGTAAATAACTAATTTTAACACACTTGTATGGTTTTATTCGCATGCAATGGTAACATCAAAGTTAATATGTGTTCATTGATTGAATTATTGTCGATAAAAAATGCCTAGGTAAATGATAAAATTGGCTTTTTGGGATCGATATTTCAATTTTTCTTTATACCAATAATATACTGTAGATTGAAGCCAGTTCGCTAAATATATTTCGGATTTGTTACATCAGTATCATCAAGTATAATAAATCACCAAGGATCAAGCAAAGCCGAAATGTATTTATACATATTCTTATTGGACGTTAATGTCAAGTTTCGCATTCCCACTAGACATTTTAGCTAATGAAAAATATGCTTAATTTGTATTGACTTTTACATATAAACTCTTTTTCCGGGGAAAAATGGTATCTGTTGTATGCACAAGTAAATGATTTTTTTGTCAACCGAGAGGTCCGGCTGTTGTAACAAACTAAACATGGGCACCTTTGGTTGTTTTGTTTTTCTGTAATACCCATCATTTTAACGGAATAATGGGCTATTTGAAGTCTCGGAATTGAGCTGTGCTTTGTCAAAGCGTTTTGATCGTAAGAGCAGCCTTGCGAACAGGAAAATGAGACAACTATTGGCAAAACAAACAAACAAACAACCGTTTTAACAATGGATCATAACAAACTGGTACGTTAAGACAAAGTCAAAGGGAAAAGCGCAGATGTAATTGAAGACATGTACAAGTGTATCTAAATCTTAACAATTCCAAACCTAGTTCTTGGCCATCTTCTAGTTTTTACCATCCATAATATTCACCCTATGGGAACTTTTGTCTTACTTTGGATCAGCTCAACATCAAAAACTCAAAAGTTGTCAACCCAACCAACAACTTGTTTTCAAAACTCAATTTTCATCAACTGTTCCTTATACTTGAAGCATTTCAAAAAAAAAAGCTTACTGCCGTTGCCCAGAATCGAACTGAGGTTTCTTCGGCCACAACGAAGTGTACTAACCACTATACTACAACGGCTCTATAAAAAATACTTCTGAAATAGAACTTATATAACGTCACTACAGTAAGTCAAAAATTTGAAACACCCACGGGCTTTAATTTTTGGCCACAAAGCCTATTTTACATATTTCTATAACCCTTAAATAAATTTAATCGAATTCAAATTTTAAATTTCTAATTAGTCTTTATGGCTTAAAACGTGACAGAATAATTTAAAATTTATGATCAGTACAAACCTCTTAACAATATGATTTATGCTGGTAATTCCAATGGTAACTAGCGTTAAAAGAACGAAAAAGAGTAGACCAAATGTGGTCATTTGTTCACTTTGTCAACTTCTTGATGATTTCATAACAGGGACTAATATTTAGTTTCAGCAGTGCCTGTTGGTATGCTATTTTGAGAAACTGAGCTAAGGAACATCTTGTAAATGCTACCGAGACATGAAAATATTCGTCTCAAAATAAAAATGATTAATATAAATTGAGTATATAGATTCATCCAAAATAGATAAGAATGTTTAATTTAATATGAAGCATCGTTTTTTCAGTACATATTTTTGAATTTGAAAAAGGACCTAGTTAACACATGACAAACCAGCCAAAAACGATGACTCCAGCAAAAAAAAAACAAAAAAACAACAACAGTATATTTTGAATTAATTGAAATCTGAAATACGCCAGCAAATTGTTGAATTCGATATTGCATAGTCTTGTAGGTATTAACTATTCACTTTTCTATCTCACTCAAATAATTCTTCAGCAGTTTGGGTATTTGACAAAGATTGCTTATCGTAAACCTTTTCTGATTGTCGCCTTGTTTACTATCCAAAGCTTCCTTTTCTTTCTCACTCGAGCCACTGCTTTCTTCATTAATAATGTTACTTTTTTCTAATGTGCGATCAATCAACACTCCATTCCAGCCAGGGACCGCAGAAGCAGCTTGCTGGTCATTAACCAATTCATCTCCAATATGAAAATAATGGAATTCAGCAGCTGGTTTGCTAGCATCCCCATTTACTTGCGAATTGCCTTGCACTTGACGCATAACAAACTCAAACACGCCAGGATCAGGCTTTTGTATTCCCATATCGTATGACAAAAACATGTGCCGGGGATCGCCCAGTTTATCAAGAATCCCCAAAGATTTGAGTATAGCAAATATACGTGGATCAGAGTTTGTGAGAATTCCCCAGCTAAGTTCGTAGTTTTTGGCTTTGAGTTCTGATTGTAAAGCAACTAGACTGCTTAGCAATGGCAAAACGTCGCCATACATTGAATATGCTTTTTTATCGCCAAAATGCTCATATAACCCGTCAAACACTTCATCTGGAATTTGAGGTTTGGTGTTATCGTTATTGGTGGTATTATCAGTGCGACAATAATCTTTAAATGTGTACCTTATAACCTGTAGCCACCACTTTTTGGCCACTTCCAATTCACGTTCCTGTTCGTTGTGCGGCAATTCTATGAACATTGGGACTGCTGGTTTGGTTATTCCGTAGTTTGGCACGGTTTTGGCCATCATGGAGAATCCTTCTTTGAACCGTTGCTTCACCAACTCGGTGGATATCGTGCCGACGTTGGCATGCTGCGTCACGTAGTCAGCATACTGTTTGGCAACTGATGGCTTTGGAGTGTATAAAGTGCCGAAACAGTCAAAAGTTAGAAAAATCTTTGTAAGACGCTTGGTCATTGGTAATTGAGGTACGAAGAATAAATTGCGAGGTTAAACAAAATGGTATAAGAAGTGGTCAGGTCTTGTAAAACGACCTGGGCATATATAGTGTATGGACATCACGTGAAAATTGATTCTAGATATATATTAAAATAATGATATTTCATAAATTATAAGCGTCATTAAAGAAAAAAAACATTAGAAATTTAAGCAGACATGTCAATCTTGCAACGGACAGACTTGGGTTGAGTGTAGGCCTCCATGATACCTTCCTTACCAAGTTCACGACCAATACCAGACTGGTTGAAACCACCGAATGGAACATTATGGTGGAAATCATTGTAAGTGTTGATCCAGACAGTACCAGCTCTGATATTGTTGGCGACGTGAAGAGCCTTGTTGATGTTGGTAGTGTGGATACCAGCGGCAAGACCGTATTCAGTATCGTTAGCCATCTTGATCAAGTCTTCAGTGTCTTTGAACTTGGTAACAGTGACGACAGGACCGAAAATTTCTTCCTTGACAATCTTCATTTCCTCAGTAACATCAGCGAAAATAGTAGGGTGAACGAAGTAACCAGGTCTGTCAACACGCTTACCACCAGTGATAACACGAGCACCTTCCTTCTTACCCTCTTCAATGTAGTTGAGAATACGGTCCAACTGGAGCTTAGAAGTTTGAGGACCCTGGAAGGTGTTGTTGTCGAATGGGTCACCAACAACGTTCTGCTCAGCACGAGCCTTGAGCTTCTGGAGGAAAGTCTCGTAAATGTCTTCCTGGACATAAATACGAGAGCCGGCGCAGCAGACTTCACCAGAGTTGAAAAAGATACCCATGTTGGCAAACTCGACAGCCTTGTCAAGATCAGCGTCGTTGAAAACAACGTTAGGAGACTTGCCTCCGAGTTCAAGAGTGACCTTCTTGAGGTTAGAAGAAGCAGCAGCCTTCATGACGTGGCGGCCAGTAGCGGTGGAACCAGTGAAAGCGACCTTCTTGATCTTCATGTGAGCAGAAATGAATTGACCGGTTTGACCGTAGCCAGAAAGAATGTTAACAACACCAGGAGGGAAGCCAACCTTCTTGACAAGTTTGGCGGCATAAAGAGCAGAGAGTGGTGTAGATTCGGCAGTCTTCAAAACAATGACGTTACCAGCAGCCAAAGCAGGACCGACCTTCCAGGCCCACATGAGAAGAGGGAAATTCCAAGGAATGATCTGACCACAGACACCAATGGGTTCTCTGCGGACATAGTTGAAGTACTCAGAACCAGAGTCAATGACATCACCATAGATCTTGTTAGCCCATCCACCGTAGTTACGGATACAGTCAGCAGCGAGCTGGACGTCAATGCGAGACAAAGACATGGGCTTACCGTTGTTGAGAGATTCAATGGAGGCCAAGACTTCAGCTTCCTTTTCAATCTCGTCAGCAAGGTCATTCAAAAGACGACCACGCTTAGTAGAGTCACCGAATCCCCATTCGTCAAAGGCAGCTTGAGCAGCTTCAACAGCAGCATCAACATCATCAGAGCTGGCCTCGTGAACTTCGCAGATGAGTTCTTCAGTAGAAGGGTTATAGACAGGGAAGGTCTTGCCAGTAGAAGCTTCAATAAACTTGTTGTTAATGAAAAGACCAGTAGGGATTTCGGCAGTGAGGCCGTTAGGGAATTTGATAGTAGCAGCAGACATTATTATGGATTGTGAGGAATTAATAAAAAAGTTATAAGGGAATAAAGAATATATAATAAGAAATGAAGAAAAAAAGAGATTTAAAAAGAGAAAAAGACCTCTTTATATACTATTTTCAAGAATTGAATTGATTCGGGGAAAAGGCATGTTGTTGATGAACGGATCATGAAATCATCCGCACAATCCCGATTGGCTGAACAGATTAACAGGTTTATTAAATTTGTAAGAATTGAAAAATTATTAATCTGGGCAAAATTATTAATCTCAGAGAAATTATGTAATATTGATCTGGGGAAGCCAGCCGTGTGTTGCACTTTCGGTTATATCTTAGAAAACACATCAAACACTTTATCAAGTTGCATTTAGTATGATATTACCGGCTATGTAATAAACGAGAGGGAAACTGGCTGAGTTTTGAACCGCTTCTCCATTTTTTTTTTTTTTCTTTCCTGTTCCCCGAAGTGGAGCTGAACGACTTGAATTAATTTGCGCGAACCCGGAATAGTTCAAGATTAAGATCTTATCCAGTTTCACCACTTTTGAAGTTCAGAAACGAAAGAGGAGCTTCAAAGATTTACAGTCTCATTTAGAAAACACATGACCATATGATCATGTGAATGTCACCCTCATTTTAAATGGATTAGGGTATCTATTTCAAGTCATGTCACGCATATGTCACACATTTTGGCTGCATATGCCTTTTTTTTGCAACCACCGCCATTCTTCTCGCAAGTCTCATCAACACTCAATTGTCTAATCTCCAGCAGGGTTTTTTTTTTGAATTGTAGCACAAATCGCTCATTTTCGTATACAAGCACCCGCATTCCTTCTTCGATTGTTACAGCTTTGAACCCGCATCTTCATTTCTTAATAACACGTATACCAATTATGCAATTCTCTTACAAAAGTGTTTTAACAGCTGCAGTCGTCTTTGCTCAAGGTGTTTGGTCTTTTGGCGATACTTCACCTCACGTCTTTTTCTCATCTACTAAAGAACTCGACAATGGTTTGAAAAAGGCTCAATTTGCCTCGTTTGTCATGGACTCAGCTGAGTTCAATCGCGTTATCGGAACAGCTTTATCGGACTGTCCTAGTGATGCTTATATCTTTGTAAACCAGCCTGCTCTTCATACCAACGACTTAACTGGAAGTTCAACTTCTAGCCTCCGTCATTTCTACGATTCTGCTACATCCAAGTACATTTTCCCTCATGTTTCTAACTCAGATTCAAATGACGCTAATATACCCTCTGCTTCTTTGGATTCCCTGGCTAAAGAGATTACAACCAAGTGTAATGCTAAGGTTATCAACATTGACACTTCTGCCTCTAGTTTTGAAGCTTATATTGACACAACTCCCCGTGTTATCTCACTTGACCTTCCTACTCTTCCCGATAGAAAAGATGGTGATGCTAGAGTGGCTGCTCTTGAGCAATTTGATAAGCTTTTGGCCAACATTGTTCACCAATTGCCTTCTAACAACTATGTATTGGTTTTGACTTCTTCTCCAGTGTCTGCCGCTTCTAACCAGCCCAATCCTGTCATTGATAACATTGCTAAAGTTGAAAAGGTCAAGAAGCACAGCGTTGCTTCCGCAGCTCCTGAATCTGAGGAATCTGTTTCCAACATGCTTTTTGAAAATGAAGACAAACTTGAATCCGAAGCTAGAGAGCTTGAAAAGAAGGTGGCTGAACAAAAGGAACCTGAGCCATCAATGCAGCCTTCCAGCACCAAGAGCACTACTACCGCTACTGCTAGCAGCACCAGCGGCTCTCACTCTACTGGAATTCCTGACGATGAACTCTTCTCCAAACACGACGGCGTTTTTGAGCGATACCAATTCTTTTCCCCTGGTATTTTTGAGTCCACTGTCATTTCGTTATTGCTTGTTGGTATCTTTTTCACTTCTTACAGCTGGATCTCTAGTCTTCAAATCACATACAAAGCTTTTGAAAAAACGCCTGAAATCGGAGGTCCTTCCAAAGCTCAGTGATTGTAATTTATATATATAAATATGTTGTATGTGTTTTCTGGCATATAATTGAATTCTCTTCCCCCCATTGTTTACTTGTTTTATTTGCAAATCATCTTTTTTTTTTTTTCATTTCTCATAATCTTAATATATTTAAATCATAATATGAAAATATTGAACAGTGACAGCTTATGTCAAATTTTTTCCAAGGTATGTTTACAGTTGACAGAAAAAACAAAATAGAATTTGAACGATAATAACAATGATCGACTGATTAAATTAAGTACATAGTTAATAGAATATTATAAAAGGAAAGATTAAAAATTAAAGTAAAAATAAAAGGTTTTTTTGTTAGAGTATTAATAAAAAGAAGATTTTGAACTTTTCAGACAGCTGTTTTCCAATAAACAACAGAGTTTGTTTATTTGCCAGTGGAAGTCGCGTGACTAGTAGAAGAGGACATGGAATGAGGTAATGTGTGAGTGGTAACCGAACTGGTGGCTGGACGAGCGCTGTTGACATCAGAAGAAGAGATAGGGATAATGACAACATTAGGAACAGAAGTGGTCATCCAATGGGTAGTCATTGAGCTGCTGGTAGAATGCCAGACAGAAGAAGTTGTAGGAACTGAGGTAGTTGACCAAGAAGAAGTGGACCAAGACGAAGTAGCAGTCAAGGCGTGAGGATTCTTGGTGTTGTATACGATCTTGAAAGTAGTTGGGCTGGCAGAAAGAGTAATCAGGGTACTGGTAGAGATGGGAGCAACAGGTTTGACGGGCTCCTGAGCTTGAACATTACCAATGACAGAAAGTTTGGTGAGCTGAATTTTCTTAGGCTCATCGCAATCAGATTCTTCAGGCTGTTGAGGTTGCTCGGGCTCTTCACAGTCTTCAGGCTTCTTGGGTTTTTCGGGCTCTTCACAATCCTCAGGCTGCTCAGGAGCTTGTTGTTTCTTTTTCTTGAAAGCTTTCAGCATGGCCATCTTCTTTTTCATCATGGCCATTTCTTTTTCCATCATTGCCTTTTTCTTTGCCATCATGGCTTGCTTCATTTTGCCGAAATCGCGAGCTTCAAGTTTAGCAGCAGCCTCAGACTCATCACAATCAGAGTCTTCAGAGTCTTCAGGTTCAGAAGATTTGCTAGTTTTACCCTTCATAGATTTCATCATGGCCATTTCCTTCTCCATCATTGCTTTTTTCTTTGCCATCATCGCTTGCTTCATTTTGCCGAAATCACGAGCTTCAAGTTTAGCAGCAGCCTCAG
>JAKTYL010000042.1:0-146246 GCA_030578715.1 Magnusiomyces tetraspermus
AAAAAAAAAAAAAAAAAAAAAAGAAAAAAAAAAAGAAAAAGAAAAAGTCAGAAAAAACACAAATAAAATGTCTAGAATAATGGGCTTCTCACTTGCGAATGAGCTTTGAGTTTAAACATATTATTATCCTTTTCCTTCCTCATCGTAACCGGGGCTTGGTGCCCTTCGTATTTGAATCCTTCCATTGACTTTGACGGCTCGCCTTCTTCTTCCTCGTTTTCAAAGTGTTGATGGGGATGGCCCACTAAGCTCGATAACGTGGAAGCTAACGACAAAGCAGTGCCTTCCTCAGGTGACTCGACGCTCATGCTGGTATTACTAGACGCGGTATGGTTGTCCATGAGCATCTCGACATCCGTCAGAAACTCAGAGTCCGTCGTGCTCGTGGTCATCGTCATGTTGGTGCTCGCCATGCTAGCTGCGCTGTTTTGGGAGTTGATTGAGTTCTCGGATCCTGAAAGAACATGGGTGCCTTGCTTAAATGGGTAGCTGTTGTTATGGATAGAGGCAGCGTACTCTGAAACAGACGCACGCACATTGACACCATTCATGTTTGTGAGTGAATACCGTTCAGGCTGCGTAAATGTTTCCGAATGATTGGTCTGGGGTGTGTGGGTTTTTTGAGTGTATTCTTGTGTGCGGTCGTACGAGTTGGTGTGGTAATGAGAGGCGGTCGAACCACCTCCAGTGGCTTCTGGAAGATAATTCGATCCTGATCGACTGACTTTGCGCGAAACTCCACTATGGCCTTGGCCGTCAAAACCGTTGGTAGAGTTTTGTGGAGAATGGCTGCCAGGGTTGGATGGTGGGGATAACTTTGGTGCAATAGAGTAGCGCGCAATCAATCCCCGGACTGACGACTTGCTGGCAATGCTGCTGATACTGCCTCGGCGGGTAAGAGACGGCTTTTTCGTCAGATTAGGCGAACTTGAGCAATCGTTCAGTTCAGAGCGCGGAGAATCAAAGGTATAGTTACTGAGATTAGGACTATTAGTAACGCTAGAGCTAGCGGGGCTGGAATTCGGATTGGTAGTGTTTTCTGCCTGATTTTTAAATGGACTGAACTGGCCTTTCAGCTCAGGACTTTCTTTGTCTCTCTTGTTTGCCTCAGTTTTCGAGGGACTAAACTGAGCCTTCAGTTCAGCGCTTTTTTCATTTTCATTTGCTTCTGTGGCTTGGCTGTCTTTTGACAGGAATGGCTTGTCTAAATCAATGTTTTCTTTTTCTGCAGTTTCTGCCGCAGCGTCAATTCGATGTTCGGATGAGCTGTATTGAACCTCCAACTTGGCATTCTCTTTTTTTGCATCTTTAGCAATTTCTCCGTGTTGTTCATCTTGACCATCCAACACATTTTTGCCTTCCTCCTTCTCTTTCTCTTCCGCCTCCTCATTATAATTATCAGTCGTGCTCAAACCACTAGGGCTGTAAGTCAGGCTGTGCTTTTCGTCTTTGATGTTACTGTATAAACTCAAGTTTCTAAACTCTTTATTGTTAGCTTCTAAAGTTTGGGTGGCTGTGGGTGCAGAAAGACCCAGGTTGTTTGAGAATAATGATCTGGATCGCTGGTGTTTGTTCTTGGGCCTGGCATTAACTACGATAGGGGAATTGGGAGTAGCAGCAATAGGGTATCCGCTTGTAGGAAAAATAGGGGAAATAGCCGTACCTGTTCTTCTAACTCGAAGGCGAGACTCTGTCTTTAAAGAAGAGTTGCTATTATTATTAAGAGACATTCCTAGCAAGCTTGGAGTCGGTAGTCTAGGTGAGGGTAAAGCCGTAGAAACAGGAAGCGATCCAAACGAAGCTGATGATTTGAGTGTTGGTGGAGCAAATGAGGGTGATGGGAATACAGGGTACATTGGACTCTGACCAACTGGCGTATTTTGATGGCTACTTGTGCTAGAAGTGGGACTGGGATTGTTATAAAGCATAGCTGATTGGCGTTGGTTAATAAACTCCTGATATGCACCTTGCTTTTTGAGACGAGCAATTTGGTCTTGGTATTGCTTAGACTCAAGATCTTTGGCAGTTCTAAGAGACTTGAGAGCCTTGCGCAATGTTTCTCTTTGAGTCTCCAATGCGGTAACACGTTTCTGCAACTCTGCCTTTGGCATTTTATCCAAAACCAACTCAGAAGTGATGTTTTGATTGTTGTAAGCGATAGAATTAGGATCGGCCTCCGCAAAATTGCTAGCCGAAGAAGGAGGAACAACATTGTTGGAGCTGAGAAATGAAGCAGGAGTCAAATCAGAATCGTCTGAGGAATCAAGTTTAACATGAGGAGTAGGGGGTGCTTGTGAAGAAGAGGGTGTAGACACTGGGTGAGAAGCTGGGTGAGAACCAGGGGTATTACGGATAGATGATTGTGCTACAACAGCAGCAGCAGTTGCCTGAGCGGCTTGTGCAGTTAATTGTCTCTTAGCCTTTGATTCCTCTTGAAGCCTCTTTTCTAAATCAATAATTTTCTTGCGAGCCTTATCGAGTTTCTGTTGATATTCAATAAGAATGTCGATTGCTCGTTGTTCAGAGTCTTGGAGTTTTGATTTGAGGTCAGTTGGAGATAATACGTTTTGGTCGATTGAAGATGGGGGTGAAGGAAAAGTTGGGTTTGTAGTTGTTAAAGGGGATACAGGAGTCATTGAGCTAAATTGTGCATGTGTGTGAATATGCATACTTCCTGGTCTTGACAAGGAGCTAGCAACGCTATTTCTGCGATTTGCAGGATTGTTTGCAAGACTTATGTTCAACGCTGCTGAGGCCGCAGCCATTGTCGAAGCAGCTACAGCAGCATGTGTAGGATCCCTAGAGTGGTTTGGAGCTGCTAATGGACTAGTAGTGTTTGCAGAAATTAAAACAGATGATTTTCTTCTGTCAATGTGAGGAGACGGAAGGCCCATCATTGAATTGGCAGAGCCCATGGAATCAGCACGAGATTGAGTAGAAAGTCTTTTAGACTGCCTCGCACTAGTGCCAGGTAGCATCACTGAGTTTCTCGTGTTTATGACATGTTGAGAAGGTTTGTACTGATGAATATTTGGAACTGGTCGTGTTGGGGCCTCCGGAGCCGACCTGAAATCTGCAGACGCAATGAAATCTGCAGTCGAAAACTCTAAAACAGGCTCAGAAATAACTGGAAAGTGACCTGGATTGTGAAAACTCGACGTCGAACCGTAAACCGACTTGCGACTTGAAGGAGGTGGACCTTGAACAGAACGACGCCATGGAAACATGCCGCTGAGACGTTTTGACGAGCTGTTGCTCGTTTGCGACGGAGCCATTTTGCAGAGGTGATGTATTGACAGTCACCAGTGTAAAAAAAAAAAAAAAAAAAAAAAAAAAAAAAAAAAGGTTTGGAAGGAGTGGATGGAAAGAAGAAAGAAAGCTTTGTGTGAGGGAAAAATTAGCATTGAAGGGAATCAGGGGTCTGTTAAGCGCCATAGTCTGAAATTGTTGCAGAAGCTCCACACGAAACCCACACATTTGGCCCAAAACGACATATTAGGTAATCACGTGCTATACTCTTTTCTTTGGCACCAGGCGTACATATTTCTAGTCATGTGATTTAATTTAACTGAATTGGTTAGTAAACTTGGTCAACTTGGTTAAAATAAATAGTATGGGTTTATTTGGAATCTCTTGAAAAAAATGAAAAAAAAAAAAAAAAAGGAATTTGAATTAAAATGTCAAGAAAACGTCAATAAAGGTCAATGTTGTAATTATATGATCGGCATGGTGAATTTTATAGGTTTACTTACTGTAATAATTTGTTCTTTCTCTTCAACTCCTGTGCCCCCTTTCTTTATGCTTGTAACGGAAGGCAAATTCATATTTTTATGACACTCCAACTTGTTTACATTTCCCATCACCGGAACATCACGACATCCGCCGGTTTCGGGTTTCCAAAAATCTACACTCTGAAAGTTGAGGCTTTCAGGCTCGAGCCCTGACAAAATGCGTAGTTTCTCCATTTGGTTTCTCAAGTAGTTGGACAATTCTCCCCTTAATTCAGCTGCTTCTTCTCCTTCTCGAAGCTCTGGACCCACATCTCCAGATACCAACTGTATTACGTTGGGATCATTGCATTCATAGTGACATATTGACTCTTCATTTTTGTCGGCACTTTGAAACCATTTCATTTTAAACATCTTGTTGCAAATAGCTTGTTTCCAGCTTGTATACTTTACTGCTGTTGTTGCTGTTTCGATATCACTCTTTTTTCCAATCAACTGTACCCACTTTTTTCGAAACGTAGCAAGATCTTGGTTGTTGATAGGAGACCCAATAATAACCTTAAGTTTCGACTTGCCAAATTGTTTCAAAATGTTGTAGTCTTGTCCTCTATCTTCAGGAACAACCTCATCAAATCCACATGCATGTATAGGTACAACGATTGGCGGTCGAGTAGACTCCAGCAGTATTCGCCCAATCCCCCATTTGAAGTATCTCAAGGTGCGCTCATGAGGTGGGTACACTTGGTGTACAAAAGCTTCTGGGAAAATATGAACCCAGTTGGACTTAAAGGGGTTCTTTTTTGACGTACCCTTACTGTCTGCATGGTGCGTATAGTGCCCAGGAACAAAATCGGACTTGTCTACCAAGCCCTCATCTTGTGCCGAGGTGTTGGTGGGATATCTAATGAAATATTCAGCAGGAAAATTGCTTTTTGGGCCTGCACGTTGACTGGGATTGTACCCTGAAAGAAGAGCAATAGCTGCATCAATTGATCCCTGAAAAGGACCTGTACCAAACCTTGCGGTTGGCAGCACTTGCCCTAGCGAGCAAATTTTACCCAAAAGTCTTGTAGAATGTTAAATCTATGCAATGTTTATAATTTTGCTAGTAATTTTCAAAGCATCAAAGCATACCTGTTTTCAAAGCACACATTGTCTGCACCCAAGCTCCATCGAATGTTGTCAGGGTTGAGAAAATTAGAAGATGGAAGTATACTCCAAATAAAAGGATCGTCCATCAACGAAACGTGATTCATATACGTTACCAGCCCTCGATTTTCCAGTTCACTTTGTTTTTTGGCAGCTTTCAAAACATCCAAGTTTTCCACATGAACCTCCGTCATGACAAGCTTTACAAAGCACTTGACAAAAATGCCAGTAGTCAAAACTGTGATACGGCTGAGGTATCTCCACCACCAATGTCGGCGAGCACCTTCGTGATCCAAAAACTCTCGACCACGGGTTTGAACTTGTACAAACGACATGCGTAGTTTGAAATGAAATCGCGGTATTTAAACAAGTGTATGCTAAAAGTAAAAAAAAAAATTAAAAAATGCTAATAAACCTGTGATAAATATTAAAGTATCAATAATTGGACATAAATCAATATATACATAATAAAGAACAAGTCTTATATTTCAATTTTTGTATTTAAACATTTTACTGGGTTTCTGGTAACAAGTCTCAAAAACTAGCTCAATTGTTATGTGATCTTTATATTGCCTCTTTTTGTCCAATAAAATCACGCTTCGCAGATGCTCAGAACGGCTGTGTCAGGGCTAGGGCTGTTCGGTAACGGTTTTAAGCAAACGGCGGTGTTTCTGTATTCACGTGATTCATTTGGTTAACAGAAACTAGTTACATACTGTGACATACACCCAATTGTCACCTTTTTTTTTTTTTTTTTCTGGTGTCTGATCCTTATTTTCAAACTTGTCACCATTTTTTCAACCGCTACGTACCCAAACGCCAGTTTAAACTTCACGGCTATTGGATCCAAACTTAAAAAAGGCAAAGGTTTTTTTTTTTTTTTTTTTTGCTTAATGTTTGTTTTTTTCTGATGCAACCCGCCATTGAGCCATTACCTGAGGGTTTCGAATACCCTCCACCAGATTCTAGTTCAAATCCCAGTTCACAACAGCTTAGAGTATCTTCTCAACATCACAGTTCGCCACAGTCTCTCAATAAAATCAATACCAATGCTCCGGCTTCAGCTTCAGCTTCATCGATTCATGCTAATGCCTCATCTATATCTTCTTTGGCAGAAAAGCCATTACCCTCTTTGCCGACTGAATCTGCATCTGTCAGCCAATCCTTTGGCATGAACCAAGCGTATTCCTCCGCTCCTTCTCAACCTTCTGTTCAAGCCCATCCAATGCCGCTAGATTCAAATTTCATGCCAGGAGATTCAGCACCTGTTCAACAAACAATACTTTTTTCAGGCATCAATTCTGCTTCTGTCATTTCACCAACAGAGTCTCTACTTGGGCCTCCTTCAATCGATCTCAATCTCAATTCTCCTATTACACCCGGCGCTAGTAATCCTCCTTCCGAACTTGCTTTTTCTTCCTCTGCAGTACCTAGAAACGAACCTTCTAAACCTTTTCAGCAGAACACGGAAGTTCCTTCTAATCCTAGCGACTCTGTTCAACACCAAGCAACATATACGCATCACGACCGTAATCAATCTTTGCCAAACAGGTCTACACAACAATACGATACAGAATATAATCAAAGAGTATCTCTAAACAGGTCTGCAACTATTTCAGACTCATCTCAATCAAATACAAGAATATCCAGCATTTCTAGTCCTGCTATGAAGACTCCGAACCAGGCTTCTTCTTTTCAATTTCCTTCTAATCCACAGCCTCAGCAAATCCATCAGCTGTCTACATTTGAAGTTATCCACAATATTACCCCTTTAGAATCCCATAGGATTCAAGAAAATACCAATGTTGAAACTACTGGTGCGCAATTTCCCTCTTCTAATCATTATGGCCAGATACCTGCAACTTTACCCCAGTTTCAACCTCCGCCTCAGCAGATTCAAGGCAATGGTTCGTTTCACTTTCCACAACAGCCCACAGTTCCTAATGTTTCACAACCTATTCCACAACAAATGCATCATCAGCAACAGGACCCTACTATTGGTGGTATCGAAATTGAAATTCCTACTCTAGAGTCGTTCAACACCACTAGTCATCAGCAAATTGTCATTCCAACTTCGTTTTCACCTGTCAATATTGATATTAATCCACCCTTGTCTCAATCACCACCCCAAAAACAGCCTATTTTCATTCCGCAGCAGAACCATACTGCTCAAAGCTCTTTAGAAATTCAAAAGACGTTTCAGTTTGGTCATGGTTCTTCTCAGCAAAAACATTCGCCTTCCAACTCTGCTGCTAAAAACGGAACATCAACAACAAATCTGAATGGACAAGCTCCAATTAATACAAATTTAAAGAGTTCATCTGAATATGCACTTCACATTTTATTCACTCAGGTACAGTTTCTAAGACTGAAAATTGAATTTATTTAATTACTAGTTTCTAACTATTGTTGTTATTTTTTTTTTTTTTTAGTTTGTTCGCTTTGCTGAAAACAAGCTCAACACATGCCTAACCCCTGGCCAAGTCAATGAGCCTTTAGTTGAGAAAACAATTGCAATGGGTGTAGACGCTGAGTTTGATAGAGCAATTTCTTTACTAGGCGACACTGCAAGGTGGAACCCCAAACCAGTAATTGACTCGGTCATGTTTTGGCGCAAAACAAAATCTGAAGCTTTTGCAAAAGCAGCGTACGTTTTAGCACAAGCCAAGGCTTCCCAGGCCAAAATGAGCTCAGAGGCTGTTCATGAATCTAAGCACCTGGAAGCAATGTCTAAACTCCGTCGAGATGAACAGCTCGCAGGAAGAAGAAGTTATTTCAGCATTTACATTTTGTGCAGAGTATTGACTGAAATTGTTAAGAAAACACCAATTGAAATCTTAGGGGAAGAACTCAGTAGCAAGCTTGAGGAAATTGTGTTTAAACAGCTCAAGGCTGGCACTCCTAGTATCATTGCTTCAAGCCCTGTTCGAGAAGCCAGTTGGAATTTGTTTTCTGAGCTACTTGGTGAAATGTCTCAGTATCGTTTTGCAAGAGTTGGAGATAGATTCATTGCAGAACTGGAACAATACAAATCAGTTATTCCAAAAGAAAAGGAATTGGATATCCAGTTGATTATACATGGTATGAAGCATTTGAAAGTCAAACTTTATCCAATGGATGCTCTAGATGATTCGTCCGAGTTTCTTGCATCGCTAAGCAAGTTTTTTGCAAATACACCAAATTTTTCTGTCAAAGTTGCTTATTCACAGGTCCTTTGCGACATGCTGCTGCCTGTTGCCGAAGTTGCCACTGCAGAATTTAACTACCCTACATGGGCGAATGCCATGGAATCTTTGTATGACCGAGCCAACGATCTGTTATCTCGGCCAAAGTTTTGGATATATGCATATCCGCTGGCCACTACTATTCTTTCGCTCTCGCCTCCAGAAGCGTTTTCTAAGCATTGCCATAGTTTATTTGATCTTCATGTCATCAGGTTTAAAGACAAGGCTTTTCGACAAGTGTTTTTGGTTTCTATTTCGCGACTGATTTGGGTATATTTGTTTCGCTGTTCAGACTCATTAAACAACACAACCAAGCGGCTTGACTCTATCTGCAGACCACTCATTGCACATGGAACGAAAAAATTTTGGACTTCTTTGGAGCCAGCTTCAGCTGCTGCATTGACGTATTTTATTCGAGTTGTCGGGTTTGGCCACTTAACTTTTGCTCTCGAAAACATTTTTTTCCAGCTCATTTTCCCATACTCACAGCCGACAGACTATGTTTCGTTAACCCTTGACAATATCTACCCAGAACGGACAATCATTGCTATCCGCGCTTTTATTTGCACTTTGAATGATTACGAAATTAACCATCGACCAGAATTCCCAACAGACGAAAACATCCAAAGCCTCGCCAAGCAGCTTCCTGTCAAGAAGTCTGCGAACCCAGTAAAAGCGTACTCTATCACTCTTTCTGAATTCAAAGAACAATTTAGCAGACTAATTGGACGGCTGTTAACGTTATGTGATGCAAACTTTGGACATCAAATCTCTGGTAGCGTTGAAAAACAGCAGACGCAAAACTCTTCATTCAAATCCCAAATGGCTGCGTTCCATTTTGGAAACAATAAAGACCATGCTACTGCTGCTGCCGCCCAGCGTCAAACATACCTTGAATTGTTTTGCATTTTGATAGAAACAATTCCTTGGTGTTATCCGACATCTCTTGGTGGTACTAGAGTTCTTGAACTTCTCTGCAGAAACTCTGTTCATCCCAATTCTAAAGTTCGTTCGACTGCTTCTAGAGTTTTCAAAAATATTGTCACTATCCGTGATCCGGTCACAATCATTCCTGTTGTTACCAAATTCCTTTTCCAAATTGATTCACAGATATATTCCAATGCCAATGTGTCCCAAGGAGTTTACAGCGACTTCAAATCTTTAATTGCGTTGTACGTTGATCTTTTAGATGCCTGGAAGAAACACGTTGAGTCATCACGAAAACAGGAACAAGAGCAAAAGCAACAGCCTGCATGGCCGCCATGGGGACATAACGTTGCTAATGACTCAAATAAAAATGGGCTTGACGATTCTGAATCCAACAAACGCGGAGAAGAGCGTAAACTCAACAACACTTGGAATATTATTGAAGAAGCTGAAGGCAATGGTTTGTTTTTCTTGTGCTCTCAAGATCGTGAGATTCGAAAATCTGCTATTAGAATCTTGCGAATTATCAATGAGTTTGATCAGCTTTTGCGACAAGACGAGAGTAAAAAGAAAAACTCTCACAAAAATTCAGCAAGCGTATTGAGCGGAGCCAGCACTGATGGAAAAGATAACCTTGAAAACAACAACACCAGCAGTGACAAGGGAGCTGATACAACTGCAAGTAACAGCAATGATCCTAATGATACCTCACTTTCGATTTATTCTCGTATCATTTTGTTTTTTGAAACAACCGAGCCTCTCACTTTGTACAAAAGTCTACCATTGAGATTAAATCTGAGTGCGCCTGAGCGTCGTCGTATTCATAAACTTCATGGGAGACAAACTGGAGGATTGGTTTATATTGCTGAATCCGACTATGGTGTCGATACTGCTATTTGGATCAAAATGTTTCCTTTGGTTATGCGTGCTTGTTTTGAAAAGTTTCCCATTACTGTCGCACTGTGTCGAAATATTATTTGCGGAAAGCTTGTTCAAATGCACGAAACTGTCCTTGAACTGAGTCGCAATTATAGCTCGTCTAGTAATTCTGAATACTCACTGAAGCACTCTATGCACACACATTCAGACATGGTTATTGAGCAATGGAGAATGTACTTGATTGTGGCAAGTACAACGTTGACACAGACAGATGAACAAAAGCTTCACGTTCCAAGCAACAACTCAAGCCATGGCCGTAAAAGGTCTGTTCAAAAAGTCACTGTTCATCATCAGAAAATCACATCAGCACGCTCTGTTTTCCGCATGGTTATTCCTCTTTTCGACCAAGAACATCCAGTTATTCGTGACGCTGTCACTACGAGTTTGGCCTGGGTTAATACTAACATTTACAGAACGCTTCTTGTTTGTCTTGAACCTGCTTTTTCAACTTGGAAAGAAGAATTTGCATTTTATCTGGCTCAACCGCGAAAGGACTTGGGTATTTGGAACAAGATTGTTCGAGTAGCCACTGAGCTGTTTCACGTTTTGAGTTCTACTGCCTATTTTATTAAAGACAAGCGCATTTATGATGATGAATGGATTCTTACAAAGCTGTTTACCTTTTTAAATGAAATGAAAAGTTTCTTCCTTGTTAGACCTGAAGTTCAGAATGACCATGGCTGCCATAGACTTCGTGTTTATTTCACTGCCCTTTTGGAAGCATTTTACTTGGGTGTGCAGCAAAGCCCCCACCCTTCTAGAATCTTTTCATACGAAATGCGTGCTAATTACTTTTTCTTTATTGAAGAGTGGTGTGGAGTTGGTCGTACCAAAAATGTTGCTAGCCAGCGTGAATTTTTAATGAAAAAAAAGTTGATGGAAAAGAATCTTTCTCAAGATGATAGTCGTTTGGCGCTAGTAGGATTTGAAATTGAAAAGAATTCCTTGGAGCGTCAAACTTTAAGTACAATGTCATCGCTTTGCTCAGGCCCTATTTTTACTGATGCCAATGCTCAACCCAATCCTCCAGGCTTGAATTCCAACGAACTGCTTGTATGGATCGACGCTGTTTACCAGTCTAAGACAGAATTTGCTGTTGAGTTTGCAAACAGATCACTCAAAAACTTGCTCATGGCAAACCCAGACGAAATTTTCATTTTCAAAGAAGCCATTGCTAGTTGTTATCGAAAGCAATCAGACGACCCCATATCGCGAAATTATTTCCTTACTGTTTGTGGCGCAATGCTTGAATTAAACGAGTATCCTTGCAAAATTTGGCAAATCTTGTCTTTAGGTTTGTTCAAGTGTGGTGACTCTAGCGTTGAAGTTAGAAGCGCTGCTTTGAAACTTCTAGGCTCCATTGAGAAAAGGTTTTACCATACTGAATCTGTTCGCGAGTATGAAGTGAGTTTACTCAACAATACCCCTGCTGTGTACAAAAGAGCCATGTTCAACTTGTCTAGCCGCTTTGCTTTGGAACATCCATCAGAAACGTTTATGGTGTTTTCAGAAATGACAATGTTTTTCCACCAGGTTGATAACTTTTCAAGACGCGACATTTTAGCTGTACTTCTTCCCTGGATTCAAACCGTGGAACTGAAGTTGGAGCCTGACGGAATCACGCCCGATCCTTCTGCCACAATGGTGGTCAACAACTTGTTTGAGATTACTGTTATTTTCTCGCTCAAGATTCAGAATGAAGTTGAAGCTTTGTGGGTATCTATTGGAAATGGTAAATATCCAGGAAATGTCAAAATCGTTCTTGACTTTATCATTCATCACTGTTTGGAAAGAAGAAGCCCAAGTTTTGTCGAACATGTTAGAAAAATTTTGGTTTATTTGTCTTCTACCTCAGTTGGTATTAACCTCATTGATGATTTGTTTTCTTACATTTGTCCAAAACGCATGGTTCCTCAAAAGCCTGTTCCTCATGATATTAGTGTCGCAGCCTCACAGTTTCCTTATGTTTCCAACATTTCTACTTTACTTGATATTCAGGAAAAAGAGGTTAATTTTAGCGAGGGCCAACTTGCTGTGATTTTCTTGGTTGATATTTTGAATGATCGTCGTGAATACTTACAGTCTAACATGCCGTTATTGCTTCACGTGTGTTATGTTTTGATGGATCACTATAACAACATTGTCTGTACCCAAGCTCGTGAAATGCTTATTACAGTCATCCACTCGTTGGCTACAGACACTAAAAAGGCTGACAAACTGACTAGCTTATTACGCAAAAAGGATTCCCAAAGTACATGGTCATACTATGAATTGACAAGCGACAAAATGGGAGCACGAACTCCTGAAAGTATGAACAATACCATCTGTGATATTTTGGAAATTTTTGCCAGCGATATACCCGGTCTTCGAAACGAATGGTCTCAAGTCGCGCTTTCTTGGGCAACAACCTGTCCGGTTCGCCACATTGCATGCCGTTCATTCCAAATACTGCGCTCACTGCTCTGTGTTTTGGATCCTAAAATGCTGGGCGATATGCTTGCACGTCTTTCTAACACTATTGCTGATGGAAGCCCAGATCTACAAGGCTTTGCGATGCAAATTCTCATCACATTTAGTGACATTACCAAGGAGCTTCCGCAGGAAGATTTACTTGGCATTCCTCAACTGTTTTGGGCTACTGTTGCTTGTTTGGGAACCACAAACGAGCAAGAATTTATTGAATCTATAAACGCTTTGGACGCTTACATATCAAGGGTTGATTTGAATGATCGAGAGAACGTGGATAGGTTAATTACAGTCTTCCCAACATCAAAGTGGAACGGACGTTTTGATGGTCTTCAATCTTTGCTTTTGAATGGTCTGAAGTCCAGCAATGCCTATGAACCTACACTTCGTATCATTTGCAAACTTGGTTATATTCAAAACAGCGAAATTGTGGGCCAAAATAGACTTTGCTCTCTTATTCTTGCAAACATGCCACGGTTTTCTCACGCTCTTGAGACAGGCAACACATCTCTGGAAATTACTGAGGCCAGTGCATTACTCACTCGTCTTTGTACTGAGGAAAACCAGCTTAGTCTGGCCCGTATTTTCACATCTTTGGAAAAAGGTCGATTCAGGTCCAAGAAGGACTTTGTTTCTCAATGTGCCTCTGCAATTTCTTCCAGCTTTTTCCCAGCATTTACTGAACCTACATTCAAAATCTTAATTGGTAACCTGCTAAATGATATTTCTTGGATAAAACAAGAAACGTTGGACTTTTTAGAGGTTTTGTTTCCTTTCGCCAATCTGCACTCTCCAGAGTTTTTCAATATTGGTGCTGATTTCATTTCTCCCTTGCTTCGTCTTTTGCAAACTGACTATGCGGATAAAGCGCTCACAGTACTGGATACAGTTGGCACTATTTATACCAATCCTTCGGATAAAAAGGTTTTGCGTATAAGTCTTGGGGACAAGGCTGTTCGAAAAGAATACGGAAGAGTGGCTACAGTCTTTGGAATTCCAGAGCCTAGTGGTTGGTCAGTTATTTCACCAGATAATACCTCCGCAGCTTGTCGGGACAATGTCCACGCCGTGTTTTACACTTGCTCTGTCAGTTCTGGTGAACCTGTTTCAGCAGCTGAAGAGTTTCAATTTCACCAAGAATCTGTTCCAAATGCACCTCACCGAGTTCATAACCATGAGCCGACTGATAGTCTTTCTGTTCCTGTACCTGGCCCTGAAGGCACACTCAGTCACATGTATGCTGAACTTAGTACCCTTGATACCTTTTTCACACAAACAGTTGCGCCCACACATGCACGTAATGTATCTGCAACTGACACCGAAGCTAGCGATGGAAACGATTTAGGAGACCCTGCTTCTCAAATGTATGATAAGAAGCTGTCTGTTATTTTGAACCGCTCTATAGCACTTTCTCCCACAGAATCAACATTCAAGAATTCGTTGAGTGATTCTTTGGCGTCAAACAACTTTTCGCCAACATCTATTCCTAAATCTCCATTTCAGCAATACCAAAACCAATCACAAATACATTGCCCGGAAACACCGTCTCGTTCTGAAGCTTCTCCAAACTATGGATTGAGCTCGCCAGTGTATCAGCAATTTCCCAATCAGCAACAACGTACAGAGTCTCAATCATCAGTCTCGCAATCTGATTCACGCTACACTATTGGCACGCGCTTTTACAATCACTTGAGAAGAGGGCATGCATCTAATCAAAGTGGTGCTATGGCCTCCTCATCTAGTCATAACCTTGCTAGCCCAACTGGTAATAACAACATGGACTCGGGATTCACAAAAGCTTATCGAGTGCTCAGTGAACCTAGTAGCGAAGCCGAAGAAAATCTTGATCTTTATGTCTCTCGCTCAGGTCCTTTCAGTATCAATAATTCTGGTTATGATGTGGACCAGTATAGCATCAGCACTGGAAATAGTGGATATGTTCTTTCCTCAATGATGCCTCAGTACTCTGATGACCCTACGCAACTGGCTCAAAGCATGCACAATTCTCAACAAATGCATGGTTTCAATATAGCTTACCCCAATGGTATGGGAAATAGTATGTCTTCCTTATCAGGTAGAGATGGAAAAGACGATTTTGGTAGTCTCAAATCCTCTTCTACTGGCGGGAACGGCAGTAACAGCAATTTGTTCAAGCTTGAAAGTTTATTGAGAGCTACAACATTAGGCAAAGGTAAGAAAAAGTCAGAAAAGGTAAACAAGACCTTACGACATAAGAGCTCAATGTCAACGCCAGTTGCAACAAGTTCATCTGGTGGATTGGGCGGTATGGGAAGTGTTTCATTGTCAATGAATAAGAGCAGCACTGGCGATATGATGCCTAGTTCTTTTTCGAAACACCCTCCACTACCATTGATGCAAATGCAGCAATATACCCAAGAACAACAACATGCTGAGCGCTCTCGTCATAAAACGCCCTCCAGCCAATCGCCAGCTGGTCGTAAATTTCGAAACGCATCGGTATCAAGTACACCAATGAGTTCGTCTAAAAGACACAATGTTGGTTCAAGCGGTGCTCAGTATCCATATTACGATAAGAATAATACGAATAACTATCGTCATGATCAGTTTGAGTAACCCAAATAATTTTTATTATTTTTCTTTCTTGATTTCATTTTTCTTTTTTTTCTTTTTTTTTTTTTTTCGTTCGTTATCTCCTCAATGTTAAATTATTCCCTTCTTCTTGTCAGTTCGTTAAGTTATATACATGATTTTTATGTTTTGTTTTTCTTATATTTTTGCTAGTTTTATTTTGTTTTATTTTGGTTTTTTGTTTGTTTATACATTAACTTCTATAATTATTATTATTATCCTATTTTTTATCAATTTGTTCAAGACAAATGTTTTTTATTAATGAATGTTAGTTTGGCGTTGGCTCGCAAGTGTAAAGATATCGTGATTTGATTTTATTGTTTATAGACGTAGCTACCTACTGGCTCATTGGCATCACTTGCCATTGAATGTGCTACACAATTGCTACAAAACACCAAATTTAAGCATACTAGCGGTGCTTTCTGGCTTTTCAACACATGTCCCGTTTCAAATAAGATGCAACCGATACGATCATTTCTTGCCTCATCAACTTAAGCTTTTGCGAGAGCTTAGCCCGAGTACGATTTGATTCATACCAACTTGACTCTCTTTGCCAACTTCAGGGTTTATAATTCCACTATGGATTTCAGAAAGGTTACACTTGCCTGTATTCCTTCCTTGCTTCCTAATAGGAACTTCATATCCAAGTCAGTCGAGGACATTTTGAGTATTTCTCTCCCTTCGGAGTATTTTGGGCACTCTTTGAGTATGTGCTCCACAGTCTCAAGATCGTGGCCGCATTCACACTCAAAGGATTCGTTGGTTATGTTAAACTTTTGATAGTAAGAGCCAAACTTCCCATGTTCCGTTCTCATCTGTACTAATCTTCTTAGTACTTCTCTGGGCTCATTCCGCATTATTTCTCCTATCTTGAGAAATCTAGCTTTAGTGTTTACCTTCACGGTATCTGCAATACATCTGTACCAAGCTCCTTTATTCCCTCCTTGGTACTCCTGTTGCCATTTCTTAATTCATTCTTTGTTGATGTGTTTTAATGCCTTCAAATTTTCTTCATACATTTCTGATGCGACTTTTTCGTCATTTGGCATGTCATCTGTGGGTCGACTTCTTCCTTGGTTTACAACTGATTTCCAAGGAGGTTTTATAACCTTCACTTTGTTTTTGTAATTCAGATCTCCGATTTTATCAAGTTCAGCCTTCAGTGTGTATATAGGCGAATCCTTTCCAGGGTTACCCAGATGCCTTCTGATGGGGTTGTTCTTGTTCAGGTTGTAGTGTACTCTTACTGCCTTTTTCCCAATGAGTTGTTGGTGCCTTTTTCCTGTAGGTAGAATTCCTGCCTCTACTTCCAGAATTTCCACTGGTGTCGTTCTGAAAGCTCCGAGTATTCTTCTCAGCCCCACGTTTTGTGCCTTCTCAAGTGTTTGAGACTGGCTTGCAATAGTTGGTCTGAACCATACTTCTATTCCATATTCCATTATCGGTCTGACACATGCAATGTACAGAGACCTTACAGCCTCTCCTGACATTCCTCTTACTGTGCCACCCAACCTATAAATTGAGCCCATTGCTGCCTTTGCCTTTTGACTTTTTGCTTCAATGTGGTTGTTGAAGTTGAGTCTTCTGTCTAGGATTATTCCTAGCAGCTTTACTTCAAGCATTGACTGCTTAGGTTCTTTGTTTGGTATGCATAGTCGGTGTTCTTTCAGTTTTTCGTAGCTTCTGTTACTAAAGTGGATGAAATTTAGTTTGTCGCTCAAGTCTATACCAGTCTTGTTGTCTTCAGCCCATTTGACGCACTTGGCCAAGATTTTACTCAATTTCGACGCGTTGTTTCCAGGTTCTCCAGTCATGTAGACTATTATATCATCAACGAAACCCGTCACCTTGGCGCCCCATTTTCGAATCTTCTTATAAAGCGGTGTTGTGTAAATCAAAAAGAGCAGGGGAGATATTGGTGATCCCTGGAGAACACCAGTAGTTATCTTCCTTTGTGCGTCAATCGATCCGTCCAAACACATATTTGCCGTTCTTTCCGATAAGAATGTGTAAGTCCATTTCACTGCCACCTTGGGAATCTTCATTTGTAGCATCCTCTTCGTCAATATTCCTTTATCGACTTGATCGAAGGCTCCAGTGATGTCTATCATCATAGCCGTTGTTACTGGCTTCTGAAAGCCTTTCCTCGTTTCGGTTCTAACTGGTGGTGATCTCACGTTGTTGACTAACTTCAGTACTGCATCTGGTGCTGAGTATCCTTGTCTGCCTCCAAACTGTGTTTTTGGTAGTAGGTCTCTTGTGATGTACGCCATTCGTTTTTGGATAACTTTCTCCAGTATTTTGGAGGAGAGTTTCAAAAGCGATATTGGTCTGTACGCTTTGGCCGTTGTGTAGTCCCTTTTCCTTGGTTTCGGTAGCACGACAATTGTGCTCTGTCTCCATGTTTTTGGGTGGTAACGTTGTTGGACACAGGCTTTGAGTAGCTCGTAGAATGCTTCCTTGTAACCTCTGTTTGACCATGCCTTCTTTATTATAAGTCCTGTTATTATTTCTGGTCCTGGTGCTTTTTCCTCTGGTAGTTCGCTTATTACTTCCGAAACTTCTTGCATTTCCAGAGCTAGCCATTCTTGAGAGCTCACGCTTTCAATGTCAAACTCCAGTTCAGCTTCTTCGACTCCATCCGACCTGTCAGGTAGTAGCGAATCCCACATCACCTCCTTTTTTTCGGCAAGTGTTTTGGCTTTGCTTCCATCCTTATTTAGTAGTTGTTTGTTGGTTTTTGTACTGCCATTGTCTTTTATGTAGTTCAATACACTCCAGATTTGGTTATCCTTTAGATTTTTCAGGTAGTTGTTCCAGAAATCGTATCTCTTTTTTTTATTTGTTCGCACATTTTGCTAAGGCATTCTTTTGTGGCCTCTTTATCTGCTTCGTCGTTTGTTGTTGTTGCTTTAATTCTCGAAACTTTGGCTTTTTTGACTAGTTCATCCATTTCATCGTCTCACTAGGGTTTTGAAAAGTATCTTAGTCTAAGTTTTGGAACTTTGTCTGCTAGTGTTCTTTTCAGAACCTCTTCTAGCTGTTGTGCCCTATTTTCGATTTCATCTTCGTCCTCATGGTCAAACTGACTGTCAAGAATTTGGATTAATTTGTAAGTTAATTCCGTATCTAATTTTTTCCAGTCTGCCTTTTTATAGTTGAACACTGTTCTTACTTCGTTTATTGGTCTGAGATTGCAGCTTGCTGGTCCTCTCCGTTTGCTATTGTAATGCCATACCTGTAGTTTGAGATCAGAAAAGTATTCCTTGTCACCCTCTAGTATTGGTTTTATAAATTCAATCTTACCGCTGGATTTTTCAGTAGCAAACACGAGGTCGATAACAGAGCCCAAATCGTGTGTGGGAACGCTTCTAGGAGTGCACAACGTCATGTTGTGGCGACTCATCCAATCTAGAGCTTCCACTGCTTTTTTATTGTTCCTTGGTACTCTTTCATTCCAGACATAATGATGTAAGTTATAGTCACCAGCGATTACCATTTCGTCTTCATCATCGTGTTCCAGTCTTTTCATCACCTCTGCTATGCACCTTCCTCTTCAGGTAGTGGGTTTTGTGGCTGATGGTAAACATTTATTATTCTTACTTTGTTCACCTTTATGGTAACCATATCTTTTCGAGTTCTAAATGTAAAGATTCACTAAATCAGGAAAGAGCGTAATGTTATGTGTGCTATTTTTGTGGTAGATGCCAATCCAATTGTTACACCATTAAAAATAAGCTCAACAAGCATCTACGTTTTTCGTTCAAACACGAAAAACAAGTGATTGTCTGAGCAGCCTAAAAACACGTAAATATCTGTGACTTGTTACGGCATTTATCTAAACCCACATTTTTTTTTTCACTCTTTATATTCTCCCTTTAATAAACATAGACAATCAAGATCAGCAACCACAACAATGGAGAAATATTCACATTTTCGCGACAAAGCCACAGGAATTGGTCCATTTTTCAATAACCCTGGTGTCACGCTACAGGGCCTTGGAGCTGTGGACATGGTTCGATATACATTCGGATCAGCTATTTCAGCAACACTCAGAATTCCCGTGTTTTTGATGCTGTTGGGAATAGTTGCAGTTGTTCCCATGAACCCCGGAGGATTAATCTCTTATTTATTGAGACCAGTTTTATCATTGCTGTTACTGATAGCAGGTATTTCGTCTACAGATGTACAGATGGAAGGGCATAAAAAGAAGTATGTATAAAAAGTAGACACATACTGGCAATGGTTTAGACTAAAGGGTATATATGTACTAACGTTATGAAATCTTTAGGGACCTTACTAAATTTTTGCCAGCCGCTGGATCTATCGTTGTGACAAACTTTGTATGCCCTCTTGATCCATTGATCTATCAATCAAGGTAAGTTACAGTTTGTTTTTACGCACGTTATCAACAATGCCATTAACGTATTTATTCTCTTGTTTATTATTCAAATCGAATACAGCTTCAATTCTTTATTTGTTATTCCAGTAACAAGTGCAGATGAAAAGAAAGTTCTTTATGAAAAGCACACACTTTTTTCTGCATTTTATGCCGCCTTATCTTTGCCCAAACTTTTGAAAGGCAGCGAATCTGTGTTTGCAACCAAAAGTCTACAAGAAATTGCTGCTGATGCTAAGGCGCATGGCCAAGTTGTTGTGGTATTTGCCGAAGGTACTACTTCTAACGGTAAAGGTATTCTTCCTTTGATCCTCAGCCCCGAAGACTCTAAAGAGCCCATCTCAAACGCTGCAAACAAGTCCAAAGTTGGCAAAACCCCTACTTCACCTAAATTCCCTACTTTTCCAGCTGCTATCAAATACTCCAGGTCTTCTATTACTACGCCTACACCTACATCCCTTTTGGTATGGTCATGGAGGCTAGTTCAAGGCTTTCAGTTTAGTTCTGTTCGTGTCCGATATGCTTCACCAATTGGTGACGATGAAAGCAATGCATCATCATCATTATCCACATCAACATCCACCAGTTCCAGCAACGCCTACTCGTTCCAAACATACTCCGAAAATACCTATAAAGGCCAGATATCTGGTGATATTTGCAGAGTGGCTCGCTTGAAGGAAGTTGGATTGGGTGTCAAGGCCAAAATTGAATTCGTTGAAGCACAGAAGAAAGGAGCTAAAAAATAGGAAACTTTAGAGAATATTTAATGCCTTTTTATAATATTTTGACACTACGACTAATTTAGCACTTGAATTCAATGGCATAATCATTATCTTTGGATGTTGTTTAGATCCTGTATTGTAGACAATTATGAAAAATCAGTTAAAAGATAAAGAAATCAGCCGTTTAGCACTATCAGGTTTTAGGGCATCTTATCAACAGTCACATTATTGAGCGTATTTATAAGAACTGCAAATATATGGGCACATTTTGAGTGGGTTTGACAGAAAAAGGAAAAGGGTTAACAAGTACGAGCTTAAGCCGTGCAATAAAATTTGGTTAGGCAAGAGTTCTACACATATTTTATATTGAGCATATGTAATGACTCAGCAGTCACGTTACATTCATGTATGTGTTTTTGAAAGGAAAATTTTCAGTGTGTGGCAAGTGTCAGCCTCACGTACCACTTTGATGTAGGGTGTGTTACTCTTTTTCTTTTTTTACTTTTACGTTTTTGACCCTTTTTTTGTTCGACAACGACTGTAATAGCATCATCAACAATGGTATGTTGCCGACGCAAATGTGTATTTCGTGATATTTATCGGTAATTCAGTATTTTTCAAATTCAGATTTGTTGAAGAGGAGGAAGTTATATGTTTTTTCTCGAAAACAGATTTCATGTATATATCAAGCCCTATTTAATTCTTCAATATTAATTTTTTGATTACCAAATAAAACTGTATACCTCTGTTTGACCAAAATCGAATGTTGGAATGAGTGTATTACCCAAAATAAAGGCGCATTATGATATAAATTAAAACATGAAGATTTGATACCTGAAATGCTGAAACTGATAGACATCTGTAAAAGATAAAAATTCAATGAAAATGAAAAAAATAATAATAGCGAATTTGTGCTAACTATTGTCACAAACAGGCCAACCCTAAGACTGCTGACTACCGCAACAAATCCAAGGAGGAACTTGAGAACGAACTTATTGTTCTTAAGGAAGAACTCTCCAAGATCCGTGTCCAGCATGCTTCTGGCAGCAATGTCAAGTCCACCAAGTTGAACGAGCTCAGAAAGTCGATTGCCCGTGTCTTGACCATCATTCACAACACTCAGCGTGAGCAGCTCCGTGAGTTCTACAAGGAGAAGAAGTACGTTCCTAAGGATCTCAGAGCTAAGCAGACCAGAGCTATCCGACGAAGACTCACTGCCGCTCAGGCCCAGAAGAAGACCGCCAAGGCTACCAAGAGAGCTCTTGCTTTCCCCCAGAGAAAGTACGCCATCAAGGCCTAAATTCAGTGGTGACTGTATAATTATTGAATAATATAAAAAATACCATATGAACAAACCGCCAAAAATAAATGATGACTACTTAATGAAATGATTAAATCTGGAAAATATGTGTATTTTAGGTAATGGAAATCAAAACCAGTTGTAAATGTTTTAATTGATCAAAATTGAGTTATTTTGTTGCTTAAAGCAAGCTTTATTTTCACAATTTGAAATAATTCAATTCAAAAGATTTTGTTCCTAAAGTCAAATCACTTGTTTTAAAGTAGCATTTACCACTTATACTTCTGTAGCCTTTTATTGACCCCAGACAACTAAAACAGTTTGTCACTTAGGTGTTTGTATAAACATCTGAAATACTGTTCAGTTATTATTAACTGAAACGGGAATTCCTCAAGATAAGGCTGGTAAATGTGAAATCAGATTGTGGAGTGATAATCTGTACCTTTTCCAAGTATAGCCTGTCTTCAAGATGCTTTCCACAAAAATACCATAATTCACTGATACGGGTTTGGATTTGGTATTTTGAAAACATGATAGCTTAATTCGGTCCACTTTGTTTAATACTTAGTTCTCAACTTAAACCTGTAGTGAGATGGCAAATCAATAATTTTAAGATTTTGTGTATAGACAGCTCGGCTTTAATTCACCATCTTGTGTATTAAATACCTCCACCTGTTGAGTTCAAAAGTGAAAACATCGCTTTACTGTTTATTGTTTCTCACGAAAAACCATTGAACGGTACTTGTCTTGATATAATTTGAATATATTAGATAGGAACGACTTATTGAATGGTTTACATTTGTATATTTGATTGCTCAATTATCTTACAATGCATCGATCTTCAAACAAAAGCACGAGAAAAGGGACAATTCCGTTGAGATAAGAAGAATTGTGCGGCATTTCGAACTGATAGAAAACTAGATTTGAGTCTTGCATTTATTTTGTATTGTTTTTTTTTTGTTTGCCCAAATCATCTTAGAGTAACAAGATTGTTTTGTTTTTTTTTTTTTTTTTTTTTTGGGATCATATACATATTTTGATACATGTTCTAACAAAATCACAACATTAAATGGACCTAAAGCCGATGCTCAGCTGAGTTGTTGGTTGATATTAATTAAGATATATATAACTTTATAATGCGTTTAAAATCAACGGTTTTTCACACCCGTTGTATTTAGCTAGGTGATAAATAAAGTATCAGGCTTTGCTAAAATAATGTTCAACTCCAAGACTGTGAACACCTTTACGATATATTTCACCGCTTTTTCTTACAGTGTTACGGAACGGCCATTTCTGTTTCTAAAAATGTAGTTTATTTTGAACATTCTTTTATAACGTTAACCTTTATTCATCTTGCTTATCAGGTTTGTTGAATGTTGACCACATATGCTTAAGTTTTTGGATAACTGAAATTATGAAAACTCATTGTATCATATCGTCGATTTGGTGGTTTTTGCATTTCTCTGATTTTTATCCCGTTTCAAATTAGAAATGTAAAATTTCACTTAATTAGGTTTGTAAACTAATTCAGTTAGCTTACCAATGATTATTCGTTACTTACATAATATTTGTTTTGACCAATGAGCGTTTCATAAAAACCTGCAATACACCTGAATAATTCAACCATTTCGCTGGTGGGAAGGCTTGTACAGCATATTCACATATTTTTTTTACACCCATCTGCTTCAGTCTTTATCTTTTCACTATCGATCATCCCCCGATTAACGTCGAAACCTCACATTCATTCTAAATTTCGGTGACAATGGCCTTGATTCGTTCCTCAATTGTCCAGAGCGCTAAGCTCGCTGCTGCTCCTCGAAGAGTTGCTGCTTACACTTCTGTCAACCAAGCTGTTCGATGCTTCTCTTCCAACAAGGTTGTCGGCAAACCTGCACAAATTACTCCTGAAGGACTCACAGATTTGAAGACCTTGCCACGACAAAAGGCACCTAAAGAACTCCATGCTGCTATCGTCAACCCTGCTGACAAGTACCTTGAGCATGTCGAAAACCTCCACAAGTATGGCAAATATTTAATTTCAGCACTCCCCAAGTATATTCAAAAGTTCTCAGTGTGGAAAGATGAGCTCACCATTTTCATCCCTCCTACTGCGGTCATTCCTGTTATGACTTTTTTGAAAGATCACACTTCTGCTCAGTACAAGACTGTTATGGACGTCACTGCTGTTGATTTCCCTTCCAGAACTAATCGTTTTGAAGTTGTTTATAACCTTCTCTCTGTTCGTTATAACTCCAGAATTCGTGTCAAGACCTACGCTTCTGAAACTTCAGCTGTTCCTTCTATTGCCAGAATTTTTGAAGGTGCTAACTGGTACGAGCGTGAGACTTATGATATGTTTGGCGTTTTCTTTGAGGGTCACCCTGATCTCCGTCGTATCCTTACTGACTACGGTTTCGAGGGCCACCCTCTCCGCAAGGACTTCCCTCTTACTGGTTACACTGAAGTTAGATATGATGAAGAGAAGAAGCGTGTTGTGTATGAGCCTTTGGAATTGACTCAGGCATTCCGCAACTTTTCGGCTGGCTCAACTGTTTGGGAGCCTGTTGGACCTGGCCGTGATGATAGACCTGAAAGTTTCAAGCTTCCTACACCAAAGCCTGAGCCTGAAGCTGAAGAGAAGAAATAAGCATCCTAGCATATATACACATACCAACTAAAATCGGAATTTTTTTTAAAAACAAGACTCAACAACAATGCTAAGACTAATTTACCAGTTTCGTTTATATTGGAAAAAGAATACACACATGCTTATTTACAAGTAAAATCATGATTCCCTCTTTTAATATTTTTTCTTCCTTGATATCCTATATTCTGTGAGCCCTCCTTTTTTCAATAAACCAAGAGTTTGAAGATAAAGAAACTGACAAAATATCCACTATTCATATTTTTAGAGTGTTATATCCCAACTGGTGTACATTCTTCATATGCTTACTATCATTAAATAGACAAAAAAAAATAAAACCAATATTAAAATAATAAAATTCACATATTTATATACGCTCTCATACCTTTCTTTTTTAAAACTTTTATTGAATATATTATCGGCTCCTTTTTTGTTGGAGTATGCAGCATATTATATCAATTTCGTTTCCTGGTATTTGGATATTGTTCTGAAAGTGTTGGCTAAATCTGAAAAATTATGCGAGTGTCAAATGATTGCGGGTGCTATGCTAAATGTAAACTTAAATTAAATAGTAGCTGATGAAACTTGCATTTGGTTTTTAAAGTGACTTGATCTTTTGAATGATATTTTGAGCTCTAGGAACAGTTTTGATCTATGCACTGACGCTATTATTAAAATCTGAAAAAAGCAGGTTAAAAGTTGTAAATGCCTTCTTTTTGATAACTGAGTGGGCTTAATCCTCGAGTTAAAAAATCGAAAAGAGACTAGGATAAGTTTGGAATTCAAACGGATAAGAAAAAACTAGATATACAGTTTGTCAATTCATCTGCAAAAAAATGATTTTTCTTTTAGCTTATAATTGAAATTACTCTTGTTCAGCATTTTTTTAATTTACAAAATTGGATACTTAGTTAATGTCTGAATCAAGCTGAAATTGGCAAAGTACCTAAATAGAGCTAGTTGTACAAAATACAAACAGTGAACCACAACACAGAACAGCTCTCGAATTTATATTAAACCTATTATTGTTGATTATTTTTTAAATGGAATTATATCTCAATCTCCATGAAAATTGAAAGCTTAACAATTGTGAACAACATGAAAGGGCAATAAAGGCTCAAGAAAAAAATTAACAAAACCCAATTCTACAGTCACGAAGAGTTTGAAAAACCAAAATTCCAGCCTAATTTGTTAGCTATTGATACACTAAGTTTCATTTACAATTATGGGTGGACAGAATTTCAAGGTTGCTGCTAACCAAGTGTGGATGGATGATCGCTGAATCTGGGCTATATATTATGGTGTCTTTGCAGAATTTGAATTTGAGCTTGGAATTGGGTATATACTGTTAAGAGTTCTACCAAACGTTGTAGTTGTACTTGGCCATAATGATCTAGCAAAGTGAATTGCGTATAGCAGAGATAAATCCCTCAGATTTCAGTGAACTTGATGAGACAGTATATAAATAAAATATCCAGTGATTTGGATTCAGCTTAAGACAACAGAAACTCAAGTCAACCATTTGATATCTAAAGCAAAAGTAGATACAGTATTTTCAACAAACTCACATTTAGACAGATCTCTCGGCCAATTTCATGTCAAATTACGTGAACCCGATTCTATCAACTTGCTTACTCGCAAAGAACGAGAATCTGCACACCAAAATGCAATAGAACCACGGAACATTTACAAAAAAGACACCAATATCCATGTAAAATTTCATAATATTTGTAACACATTACACCAACACAGTGCAGGAGTAAATATTTCATATATATACAAAAAGGGCTTTCCGTTGTTTTTTGTCTCAAGTATGGCAGCCGTATCCCGTTGTGTGGAAAATTAGCTTCACTGTGTATTCAAGCATCTTGTTACAAATAGCTCACATTAGATGTAACATACATACTTATGGATGTATTTCTTAATGACATGCTGGCAATTGTTGAAACCCACTTGGGGAAGTTAACGTTTTGTTACCAACAGCTGTGATTTTTTCACGGATCAACTTGTCTGGAAAAGAAATTCGTGACAAGTAATGTAACACACGTAGTGCTGTCCTGGACTTTACCTGGTGTAGTTGTGTGTGTGTACTGTGTTACTTACTCCCTTTTTTTAATTTTTTCCTTTTTCTTTCTTTTTTTCCATCCAAACATCCATTTTATAACCCTCATATCTGATCCTAGATCTTTAAATATATTTAATGTAAGTAACATTTCTATATTATACTTTTGCATATGTGTTTAAACGTGGGTAGCAGGTTATCTATGTTTGTATAGCTTTTTTTTATTCAAGCTTGAGTTTCAGTTGGCTTTTTTGTCTGTTCATTGGTAAGACTTGATAACGGGCCGAGCTTGAATATCATAAAAACCAATTGATTAGACACAATATTGGATTATCTCAAAGATATGGCTCAGCTACGCTAGTCTTGCTTGATTTCGGTTCACTTCCTTGATGTGCTATTCTTATTTTTTGCCTGGAATCTTTTTATATAATCCCTTGCCTTGAACATTTTTGAAAACACAAATATTCATCGACATGAAATCCTTTTTACGACTGTGTGTATTTATCATCAATCAATCAATCAATCATCGTTTAATACAGAAATATAGCCAAATCTACATCAAAACTGTCGAAATGAAATAAATGATTCGAAGTGCTTTTGTAATGAAAAAAGACCGATTTTGGGTGCGTGCTTTCTTGCTTTATCGTTACCTTACACGTATCATTTATTTACTTATTAGTTTTGAACATGAGGGTTTATTCAAAAACATGATAATGATAGCTAGTTGATAAATACACACTTGAATATTCCTTTATTGAGATGTTGTTTTCACCGAGTTTCTCGTTGTTGCTTTTGCCATATTATTTCTTGACGATATTTTTTTTTTGCTTTTAACAAGACTTAGCTCATGTGTGCTTAAATTTTTTTTTTTTTTTTCAAAACCATTCTCCTACTACCCCTTCTTACACATTCTATTTCCTACTCTACCCTAATTTTCTATTTTCAAGCTTTTTCAATCAAGACATAAACTAATCACTCTTATCAATTATATTTTTCATTAAATTAGAATGGGATTGTCTATTTCTAAGCTTTTTCAAGGTTTCTTTGGCCGCAAGGAAATGCGCATTTTGATGGTTGGTCTTGATGCCGCTGGTAAGACCACCATTCTTTACAAGCTTAAGCTTGGTGAAATTGTTACCACTATTCCTACCATTGGTTTCAATGTCGAGACTGTTGAATACAAGAACATTTCCTTCACTGTTTGGGATGTTGGTGGACAGGACAAGATCCGTCCCCTTTGGAGACATTATTTCCAAAACACACAGGGTGTTATTTTCGTTGTTGACTCTAACGATCGTGACCGTATTACCGAGGCTGCCGAGGAGCTTCAGCGTATTGTCAACGAGGACGAACTCCAGGACGCTTTGATTCTTGTTTTCGCCAACAAGCAGGATTTGCCCAACGCTATGAACGCTGCTGAGATTACTGAGAAGCTTGGATTACACTCTCTCAGACAACGACAGTGGTATATCCAGGCCACTTGTGCCACTTCTGGTGACGGTCTTTATGAAGGTCTTGAGTGGTTAAGCAACAATCTTAAGAAGAGAGCTTAAATTATGTGATTCCTACTAATACGAGAAATGTTACTACACACCTAATTGAAAACTTTTATTAAAGATGTTGATACAAAAAGAAAAAAATTAAAAATCAAACAAAAAGCCATTTAGTGTTTATATATGTCGAGTTGAAAAGCAGGTTTTTTTTTTTTTAAACTTGGTTTCTTATTATTATTATTTTATTATTTTTATTCTATATATGATTATTAAATTATTGTTGTTATTATTGTTATTGAGTGAACCGTTTTTTTGTACAATCTAAAAGGTAGAAACAAAAGAAATAAAATTTCAAATTAAAAAAAAAAAGGTCTTGAGAAGTTCACTTGTTTTGAAGGTTTGGAATGATTATACTTGGAATAATCTATGGCTGGCTAAACATGGAGAACAGGCACGAGACTGGAGTACTTGAAAGTTTGAAGGTTTGGATTTCTGATCAGTTCATTATACAACAAAGTAGAGTTTAGGTGTTTTTGGAAATAACTAGTGACCCGCCAACTATGATGCAAAAAATATAGAATGTTTTTTCATTGACCGTTACAGCTACCCTGGCTCGTGTTTTAATTACATGTGTAGATTCATGAATTTTTCACTAATGATCCTTGATTTCGAGACATAAAGAACGACGTTTTGGTTTATTTTTGATTTTTTTGTCTGTGAGGGTCGAGAAGGGCTTGGTGTATGTTAGGCCAGAGCATATGTGTTTCCACAGCAACTATCACTGTTTGATGTATGTATATTTGACATCAGTTACGGTTAACCGTTTTGCTTATTAAGTATTTGTAATAATCAGGGCTATGTAATGTGTAGAGCAAGTCCAAGCTGGTTGTATGTGATAAATGTCGTAGAGATTCGTATTTCTGAAGTATATATGTAGTTGGATTTAGTGCCATTTTTACAAGTCCATTAATACTTTGATAACTCAACGCAGACAGTGAGACTCTATTACGAACTGAGTTAGCAAAGTATCAATGAGATTAGTTTGGTCTTTATAAGTATAGATTAGACCTAAATGACAGCCGTACATGACCTTCACATATTTTTTTATTTTTCCCACCACTCTTTATTTCTTTATCTTGGATCATAGATAATATATAATTATAGAAAAAATGGTATGTGAATAAGTGTTCGATTCAATTGGATTTTTCTGTAACAGGAGCAATTACGTTGGTTGTTTTCTCTACCTCAATTCTAATATCTACATCTTATTCAGGCAGGAGCTCTTGAAAACGCACGAAAAGACTTGAAGAACTTGAGCATTGATGACATTGCTGAGAACCAATATGGTAAGTATGAAAACCCCTAATTTTTAAGCCAAAGCCTATTCTAACTAGCTTTTTTTACAGGCTCCATTTACTCTGTTTCTGGCCCCGTCATTGTCGCTGAAAATATGATTGGTGCGGCAATGTACGAGCTTGTTAAGGTTGGACATGACAATTTAGTAGGTGAGGTTATTCGAATTGATGGTGATAAGTGTACTATTCAAGTTTACGAAGAAACTGCTGGTGTAACCGTTGGTGATCCTGTACTCAGAACTGGCAAGCCACTTTCAGTAGAACTTGGACCAGGTCTCATGGAAACCATTTATGACGGTATTCAGCGACCTCTCAAAGCCATCCACGACAAATCACAAAGCATCTACATCCCTCGTGGTCTGGATGCTGCAGCACTCAGCAGAACCTCAAAATACGATTTCACACCTTCATCTACACTCAAAGTTGGTGACCATGTTACTGGAGGTGACATTTTAGGTTCTGTTTTTGAAAACTCGCTCATGTCTTCGCATCATGTGCTTCTTCCACCAAAGGCTAAGGGAACTGTTACGTATATTGCGCCTGCTGGATCGTACACTGTTGAAGAAAAGATAGTAGAGGTCGAATTTTCTGGACAAAAGTACACTTATGCCATGTTCCATACATGGCCTGTCCGCGAACCTCGTCCTGTTGCTGGTAAACTTACTTCTAACAACCCTCTGTTCACTGGCCAACGTGTTTTGGACGCTTTGTTTCCTGTTGTCCAAGGTGGTACTACTTGTATTCCTGGTGCCTTTGGCTGTGGTAAAACAGTTATTTCTCAAGCACTTTCCAAGTACTCCAACTCCGACGTCATTGTGTATATTGGTTGTGGTGAAAGAGGTAACGAGATGGCTGAAGTACTCATGGAATTCCCCGAACTTTTCACTGAAGTTGATGGCAGAAAGGAGCCTATTATGAAGCGTACTACTTTGGTAGCAAACACTTCTAACATGCCGGTCGCTGCTAGAGAAGCCTCTATTTACACTGGTATCACCATTGCTGAATATTTCCGTGATCAAGGCAAGAACGTTGCCATGATTGCTGATTCTTCTTCTCGATGGGCTGAAGCTCTTCGTGAGATTTCTGGTCGTCTTGGTGAAATGCCTGCCGATCAGGGTTTCCCAGCATATCTTGGTGCTAAGCTTGCATCTTTCTACGAGCGTGCAGGTAAAGCTACTGCTTTGGGAAGTCCCGATAGAGAAGGTTCCGTTTCTATCGTTGCTGCCGTTTCTCCTCCAGGTGGTGATTTCTCAGATCCAGTCACTATGTCTACCCTTTCCATTACCCAAGTTTTCTGGGGTCTTGACAAGAAGCTTGCCCAGCGTAAGCATTTCCCTTCAGTCAACACCAGCGTTTCTTACTCTAAGTATACCAACGTTCTTGACAAGTACTATGAAAAGAATTACCCCGAATTTCCAGCTTACCGTACCAAGGTCAAGGAAATTTTGTCAAACGCTGAAGAGCTCGAGCAAGTTGTGCAGCTTGTTGGTAAATCTGCGCTTTCTGACAGCGATAAGATTACGCTTGACGTTGCCAACCTGATCAAGGACGACTTTTTGCAACAAAACGGATACTCCACCTACGATGCCTTTTGCCCAGTTTGGAAAACTAATGCCATGCTCAGAGCTTTCGTCACATACCATGATGAGTCGCAAAAGGCGATTTCAGCCGGCGCTTCTTGGGGTAGACTTTCTGAAAGCACAGCAGATATTAAGCATGCTGTTTCTTCAGCCAAGTTTTTTGAACCAGCGAGGGGTGAGCAGGAGCTGAATAAGGAATTTGATAAACTTCAAAACGATATTTTGGAAAAGTTTGCTGATGCAGCTGAGTAATTAAAGAAAAGTATTACTATGACGTTTAACAGCTTTTATACTCAGGTTCGTTGTTTTGTTGTTTAAGTTTTCTATGGCATTTATCAATATTTAGAATTTTGAATATACATTTATCATTTATTTATACTGATATCCTCTTTTTGCAAATAATTTGCTTGTTGGATTAACAAATACTAATAGTAGCTTATCTAGACTAGTTTTGCAAACAACTATACTGTTGGATAGGACGACTGAGACAATGAATAATAGAATCAGAATGAAAACATTTGATTAATATAATTACGGTTTGAGAAAGTTAATAAATAAAAATTAAAATAAATAATAAAAAAAAACTTAAAACCATTGAGCACTAACTAATAGTTTTTAGCACACTAATCCCAATTAACTGGTTTCCAGCCATTGAATAGCTCCCCATTTTGTTGTTTTCTAGTAAACCCAAAACTTTCAACACTAGCATCTTGGTGCAATATAGAATCCCCGGAGCTATCAACACTCTCATCTTCTCCGCTGCTATTCGGACTCATGTAACTTTTGAGAAAATCAGAAATGTCTTCACGTTTAATTTCCCCAAGATCACGTTTTGGATTATCGAGCTTTTCCCTAAGTAATTTGTCTTCCTCTTTCATTTCCTTTTTTAGCTTTTTTTCCAGCAACTTTTTTGCTTTTGCCTCAGATAATGGCCTTTCCTTCCTAGTTAATGATTTCACCCGTTGAGTCAACGATTTTCTTTTCCAGCTACCTGATATTTTCTCTTGAGTCAGTTCTAGTTGTCTTTGAGCATATCGTTCTTGCTGCTCTTCGGCAAGTTTTTGAATTTGTCGAATTTGTGTCTTGCTGAGTTTTGATTCTGAGTTTTCCTCCCCCGTGTCTTCCTCTTTACTCTGCGAAATTTGCTCTTGTGCTTTCAAGTTTTGCTTTTCTTCTTCTCTTTGTTTTATCTCTCGTTGTTGTTGATAGTATTTTTGAATATCGCTGTCTGGAAAAGAATTTTGTTGTGGAACATAAAATAATGAATGCTGTAAATCAACGTCGTGCGTCATAATGGATGTTTGGAGAGAATAGTCTTCATCCAACCCGGTAATGGAGGGATCAACATGGTTCATAAAGACTTTTATCCAGTTCTTAGGACTGATGAAAAAAAAATGTTAGTTGGAAAGTTTAAGAAAAAAAAAGCAAAGAAAAAGGAACTTACGGGAGAAGACTGGTTCTAAAGCTGGTGATGTGGCTGGCTGTTGATGAAAGTCCATTTCCCATTGTGTTTCCTTTTCCGATGCTTTCCGTCTTTCTTTTCATAAACGAGCCAACATCAGCGCTTTTAGTCTTGAGAAACCTGTCATTGCCTGCGCTTTGTCTTTTAAAAACCTTCAATTGAAAACTGTTTTTGAGCCCGCTTGGAGACAAGAAAGATTTGGGTCTTTTGGAAGAGATAGATGACAAGTTCAGAGGAGGGACGTCAGCATCATTGTCGAAACTTTTTGGAGCGGCTTTGCCTGATCTGGGTGAAAGAATAGAGTTGATATATGGTAATGGTTCAAGACTTGCTTTGGAATATTTTTTTTGGGGCGAGGCACGAGCAGCAGGGTTTTCATCAGCCTTGGACTTGGGATTGGATTCAGAATATTTTTCATCAGCCTTAGATTTTGACTTGGGATCGGAAGAATTTTTATCAACTTTGGATTTGGATTCAGGATCGGAGGATTTATCATCAGCCTCGGATTTGGATTTAGATGTGGACTCAGAAGGTTTTGTGACATCTTTTTTGTCTGTTTCAGATGACATTGAGATCATTTTATTTTCAGCTTCAGAAGACTTCGCGACATCTTTGCTCTCAACTTGGGGAGGTTTTGTAGCCATTTCTTTGTTAACTTCAGGGTCTTGTTGGCCGCCTTTGGTCTCAGTTTCAAGATCCTTCTGCTCATCTTGTTCTTTAGTCTGGGAATCAGCTGGTCTAGTTTTATCATCAAGGTCATAAAGTACGTTCCTTATGCAACCGTTTGCGTCTCGTATTACCAAATCACTATGAACGTCAGGAAGAATATCTGCATTAGTAACAAACAGAATTCTTTCAGATGGATGCTTGGCTGTCATCTCATGTTCATCATTTTTCTCAAATGACAAAACGCTAGAAGACCTCCCTTTGTTGAGTACTTTAAATGAAGAATTGATATTGTACTGAGAAGATGTACACATAAGTGGTTGCTTTTTGCGCTTGAGCAAGCCCAATTTGTTAAACCCCCAACTTTTTCTGATTCCTTTAGCTTTTAGTGAAGCGCTATTTTGAAGTTGGAAAGACACAAGCAATCGTTTTTTCCAACTCTTGTCTGCAAGTCCTGAATTTTTCAAATTTCCAAGAATCACTTGAGACCCACCTTTGAGTTGATTGATATCAAGCGCGCTTTCGTCAAGTTGACTGGCGTTTGGCTTTTTGCCGGAATTAGAAATTTCTGGACTGGCTGTTTTTGAGTCTTCTCCGTGGTAAAAATCAATGAGCTTGTCCAAAGCGTGTTGCGATGAATTACTTTTCGCAGCATGAAGCGAAGAACCTTCAGGACCTGAATCAATTGGCGAACGTAAGCTGGTTTTAGAATGCGAAGTGGTTTGGGCTTTTGACTCTGGTTGCTGGTCTAAGCTCATTTCATTTGAATTTTGTGATGGCTCGCTATCTTTTATTTCTACTGACTTTTGAGATTGTTGAACAGCTTCCCTGTCAGCAAGTCCTTGAGTTCTACCATTGATTTTTTTTTCGTACGAAGTTTGTGACTGACAGCTGTTCCTCCTTTCAACGTACACAGTACCGGTTGGTGAAACAATCGGTTCTTTACCAGATTTTGTATTGTTGCGAGTTATTGCAAGAGGAGAAAGAATATTACTATTCACCGAAGCCTTGCGAACCTTTCCTTCAATATCAACTTCAGCAGCCCTTTGGCAAACCTCATTAATACGCAACTTCATAAAGTTCCTCAAATGATTAAGCTGGTATTGTTTCATCATCTTGTTTTGCTTGTTACGGATTTCAATTCGATCCCTCGTGGCTTGGTTGCTTGTCTTTTTGGTAGCCGCTTCTTCTGGCGTGCCAATGTTCTTTTTTTCAGGCTTCGATTTCGATGATTTTGACAAAGCGGTTTCAGAAGTTTCAATACTTTCATCTACCGACTTCTTAATGTTTCTGACTTGAACTTTTGTAAACATACCTACACCTGGCTTCCTGTTTTCAGAAGAAACAATTCTTGCGTCTTCGGAATCAATCGAGATATCTGAGGCTCTGGCTCGTCCATTGAGTCTGAATATTTGAGGGTGCTTTAGTGGCTCACCAGTTGTATTTGGTTTTTGGGAAGATTCATACATGTTGGCTTCCATAGAAAATATATCTTTGAAGGGGCAGTAAATTTCAATAAGGTCAGATGTATTGAGATGTCTCAAAACTTCTTTTTGGCTTTCTCGAAGTTCATTGCGCTGTCTGGCAAGTTTCTCATCAACGTTGTACTCTCTGGTTGCGTCGTAAATTGATGGATGCAGCATGGGTGGTGGCTGAAATTTTGGTGCTTGTCGAAAACTGCTTTTGACTAAATCTGCTTCAATCATTCTTTTCTGAGAGCTGCTGCGACTGTTTGGATCTAACGTAGGTTCGTCTCCCATAAATGAAAACTTTCTGGAACTATGGCTGGTACCACTGCTTTTTCTGTAATCATCCTTCATCAAAGGCACTGCGTCTTTTTCATTGTTAGTCTCGTGAGACGGTTCGGACGTTTTCAAAGAGCTCTGTTCTGAAGATCGCTTACTCATTTCAGTGCCTCGTGAAGTAGGGCTTGGCGGCGTTGAGTTTTCTTTGGGCGAAAGAACTTCGTTTTCAGGAAGCTCCGATGATTCTGGAACAGGCTCTTCAAAGCCTATTGAGCCTTTTGAACCCTTTGACCCTCTTGAATTTTGTTTTTTGTGATGTTTAAAATATTCAGGAGCTGTTGAGAAAGTATCAAATAACTCGGGACTAAATTTCATAGCTCCATGGGCTTGAGATCCTAAAGCCAAGTTCGGGTTTGCTTTATCAGAACTGTTGGTTTGTTCAACTGGCCAGGCAAAACGAAGACTTTTTCTTTTTGTATCAGGCTGATCAGGAATGTAGCTGTTGATGGTATTGTTACTTGTGACAGCAAGCATTGCAACTGGAGAGCTCAAAGTGGTTTGGCCAGAAGCACTGAGACTCTTGCTGCGCATAATATATGCCAAGTACTGTTGAGCATTCATTTTAATGCCGTAACCGTGAACCTTGGAATCAAAAGCTTTTTCGCTCTGGTTCAAAACTTGATGATCATCGTTTGGGTCGTCATTCCCTAATCCGAGAATATAGTTAAGTGGCAACATCTTAGGTTTGAGCAACGAATTTCGTTGGACATCTTCACTATGCTGGTTTGACTGTGTCTTGAACTCATGATCTTCCTCATAGTGTTGGTAGTTGTTAAACTTGCCAGAAGTCAGTTTTTGATCCTTCATCTCTACACCTTTCTCCAACAGCTCAACTGGATTGTGCTTGCTTGACTCCTCATCATGATAAGACATGTTTTGGTATGACTCTTCTTTGCTAGATTCTGATCGGGTATGTGGATCTTTGGGCTCATCGTTCACATCAACACCCACCTGAACGGTATACTGCTTTTGAGTTGTTTCATAATCTTCCGAAGAATCGTCCAGAATTTGTTGCTCTACTTCCCCTATTTCCCGTCTTTTTTCTGGAATATCGGATGATATTTGCGAAACACGCTGCTCTTTGAAATCCTGGCCTATGTGAGTTTTTGGAAAAGTTTTTTGCTGTTCTTCATACTGAAACTCAGAAGCAGGTAATTCTTCTTCCCGGCAAGTGTTTAGACTACAAATGCGAACATGCTTTTGGAAACGGGGTTTTTGTTTGTCAGTAGTAGGAACTAAATAATATTTCTTGATGCGAAGCTTTGGATCTTGACTTTGATAATCGCTCTTTTCAAAAGTTTGTTCAGGTGGATAATAGTCAGCGTTAGAGAGATACTCTCCTGTATCCGACATTGGAGATGGTAGAATGTATTCCTCCTCTCTGTTGATTGAGTTCAATTGTGTGTTTCGGTAAACAGTTTCAGATGTTGGAGACAGCAAGCCGTTCTGCTGCTGCAGGGCAATGTTAGTCTTATACTTATTCACTGGAGTAAATGGCGTGTCTGGTGTGTTTGGGCTGCGAGAGTATGTAGCGGGAGTGAACAGAACTTCTGGGCTCTCTGGTGTTCCTGGGCTGTAAACAATGCTATCATGAGGGCGATTGGTTGGCTCTCTTAGAGTTTTTTCGTTGATGATGTTTATATTATTTGGCGTGCTGTCCCGACGAATACCACTTGTGCGGCCAGCAGATGACATACCGTGAAAGTTTGCAAAAACAGAAAACCCATGTGGGATGGATCCCGCATTCAGAGGGTCATATGTCATATTGTTTTGGTTCCAAGCATCATCACCCTCAGCATAGCTGGAGTATGTATTATTGTCGTGGTTTGGTAATGATATGTCTGGATGGGCAGATGGAAAACCAACAGACGCATTTTGGTAAGGGTGTGGGAATGGCAGGTTCGACACCTTCTGACAGTTTGTGCAATTGCGCTCATCAGTGTCAGAGGTGACTTGGTGCACATCCGAGTATAGGCCCTTTGTAATATGCCAAACCTCTTCTTGGTGGTTTCCAACAGTGGGGCTATCTTCAGTTGAGTAACTATGGCCAGAGAGAACGACAGAGTTTTCCAATGATTCTTCAGAGTATAGTCGTTCGTTCGACTGACGAACAGTATCACGTAAACTGAAAAGCTCTTGTTCAGCCAATAGAATTCGCTCGGTTGTAGGAGTCAAAGATCTGGAGCTAGAGGGTTCATCTGTTAATGTTCCAGAGTTATCAATATCCTGAACTGAGTTGGTTGCTTGTGGGCTAGGTAGAGGTGAAGCTTTTTGGAAAGAGTTTTCGTTTTGACTATTGACATACACGTTACTGTCAGAAGTACTTGGAAGATCAGGAGCAGGAGTCCAAGTCCTTGGGAATTCGCAAAATTCTGGAAATTCAGTCATCAAATACATAGTACGGGTGTTGTAATCCAAGCAGGATTCGGAGTCTATATCAAGTTCAGCAAATGCTTCTTCCATGATGTTTACTAGCGCATTGTTGGATGATCTTTTGATTGATCTGTTTAGCGAGTCCCGCAGAGAGTCACCAAATGACATATCATCCAAAGGCTTAAGAAACTTCTTTTGTGATGTAGCATTTGGATTTTGGATTTCAGGAGAGACAGATTTCGTAGTGTGAAACTTTTGTTCATCATCAGAGAAAATAGAATGAACAGAAGCAGAGTCGGTGTTTTCGTCAGTTGAGTGCTTTCCAAGATCCCATGAGCCATCATTTACATTTGTTGGGTCGCTACAGTAAAAAAAAAAAAAAAGTAATAATAATAACGATGTTAGTTTAAAATTAGATTCCTAGTTTTTAATTTATAATAATGACAAAAATTGAACATACCGGTTTTTAACTGTCAACTGTGTAGCGTTAGAGCCATCATAGTACTGTCTATTGGAAGTACTACCTGAACCTGTCAAAGTGCTCTTGATGTTGCTATGTTTTTGAGAACGAGACCGTTTTGACTTTCTTCTGTTTGCACGCTTTCCTTTTGACATTTTTAAAATAAATGCCAGACTGTAATTAATTTTTTAAAGACAGTTTTTTATATATTTGAGGATGATAATTATGAGAAGTTAATAGTTTTTGATTGATTATTTAGTGAACATGTATTTTATTGAGTTCTGAAACTGGGTCTTCAATAATCTTTTTGAAAGAAAGGATGAGGAAGAAAAAACTAAAGAATGACAGATTGATTTTACAGAAAATATTTCAAATGAATACTTTTTCTCTAATATAAATGATTATTCAAAAAATCTTTATTTCATTTGATTAGTGTTCGCTGGCATAAACACATTAGTTTTTTTCTTCATATTCTTTGGACTATGAGAAGAGCAACAAATTACTATTTTGATCCAAAATTTGATATATCCTGCAATAATAAAACAGATGAAATATGAGCCTGTCGTGCTGAAAAAAAGAGATTACAAGTCATGAATATAATAAGTCAAGCTTTCATGTTGAGAAATTAGCATGAATTGGTTGATCATAATTGGAAAAGATTTGTATTAGTGGATTTCTGTTAATGGTGCCTTGCAATCAAAGAAAATAACCAAGTCACTTTAAAAACGGAAAATATTGAGATTCTTCGATAACTACTTAAAACCAATTTTGTTGAGAATTCACAATAACCTAGCATATCGAGATTACACAATGATGTTATTTATATTCCTTGATGTAAATAGTTGAGTTAAGCTACAATATTTGAAGCCCAAGAAAGCTTATTTTTTTGGCAAACCAATTTCATCATTGTTACATTAGGCTGATCTCAAATTGATCGATTCCAAAAACAAAAAGTTTTCGGCATTTAATTGACTTTGTAGATACTATGCGTAGTAAGCACATTTGCAATTGCCAACAACTATGATATAGTTTCTAAATTTGGGCAGGTCTTCAGAGTTATACAAACAGCAAATTGAAGACCCAATATCTCACTTTCTTGATTAGAGAAAAATGATATGAGACTTCTCAAGCTTAAAGTATCTGTACACCTCATTTTCAAACCCCAGATTCAAAATATAAATAGCTACAAAGCTTGGCTAGGGGGGGGGGGAATACTAATACTACTTTAATTGGCTAATCATAAATTGAGCAGATACTTCATTGTTATTTCACTTCTTAATACTACTTGGAAAATGAACAAGATCTTAGAGAATATTAAAACTCAATTCCACCTTTTTTAAGTAAACACAGAAGAAGCTCTAATTAATTATATAGAAAGTCAAGAACAAAATAAAAGTATAAAGTAACATCCGAAATCAAGTCATAAAAACATAAAATAGTAAGAAAGAACTAAAGGAAAAGATAAAATAAAACTGAAACTGAAAATAGCAAAACAAAAACAACGCGAAACAATAATAAAAGAATCATTAAACTAGCAAGTATCAGCAACTTGTTCACTCAAGACAATACCTTTGTCTGAATACAGACTAGACATTTTGACATGGGTGCTTTCTCCAGTGAGCTCGTCAAAAGTGTGGCATCCAAACTTGGCAGCATAGGGAGGAGTGTATAAATGCAAAGAGACTGCAAGCTCGTTAGGATCAGGATTAGACATTCTGTGAAGACCAAGAGTGTCAGCCATGTAAGCCACATCGCCAGTTGAGAGTTCTGTAGTTTTGGAAACCTTGAGACAAGGCGATAAAGGAGTGTAATGATCAGGATGTTCATCTCCGTCCACACGTTCAGGCCAATCGTATCTAGTCTCCACGAGCTTACCCTTTAAAATCTTCATCACACAATGGGCGTTGGCATGGTCATGGATCAAAGAGCCGTTTTTAGGATTCCAGACCAAAATTAAAAGATTAGCCTTCTTGTTACATTCGTCAACGCCATTGCGTGTGTATCCGCGGGCTGGATCGTGCAAAGCGTACTTTTCCCACTCGTGAGAGTCTACAGTAGAATCGTACTCTTTCAAAACATCAACAAGAGACTCAACATCCACGTCGTCAATACCAGAAGAAGGGCCCAAGATGTCACAAATGTCTTGAACGAGTGTTTCAAAGCTAGTTGGCTTTTGGTACACGGGTTTGGAAGCATCTTTAGAGGCAGAAGGCAAAAGAGCAGAAGATGCAGAGCAGCAGCGATTGAATACAATCTCGCTTTGGAAATGGTTTGAAGGTGTCAAAATAGAAGTAGGAGGAGCCATGATGAGATTTATTTTGTTATTGTCTAAAACAAAAAAAAGAGTTAGATTATTATATTTTAATATAAAGCTTTTGCAGTGTTTCCTTTTTTTTTTTTTTTTTTTGAAGTTTGAAGTTTGGAATATAAAAGACTCAAGACATAAAGAGTTGAGTCTTATACCTTGAATAAATTTAATTTAATTGAGTATTAGTTTTGAAAAGTAGGTCACATCTACATTGTGGTATTATTTCCAAGTCGCTCGATTCGAATTGTACAAAGATTCGAAATAAACTCTTTCTTCGAAAACCGTTAACCAGTCACGGCTGATGTCAAACAAAAACGTACCTTTTGGGAGTTTAAATGGATCAGCTAGTTACTCAAACAGGTAATAATTATCGAGCGTATGCTTGTTTAGGACTTGGTGATTTGATATGTGCGTTGGTGAAAAGCCACAAAGGTCAGGGAGAATGGTGCAATATCAGGTGAGATGATGAAAAAAGATGTGATGAGGTGGCTTACGTCTGGCTTTTTATACTTTTTGGGAAAGCCGCACATAGATAAGAACTGCTTGTTTTGGAACTCATTCACGTGGAGATAAAGACTCAGGCCTTCTTTACTGTGTTGATTAGCCGGAAAGCTTTCAAAGCCCGTTTCTATAGTTACGATTATCTATGATTATCAATGATAACCAGCATTATCTACAGTCTCAACATATCAACAAAAGTTCAATCAGACAAGATAGCATCGGCGGATCCATCTCCGACGTCGCCATTCTCCACGACCCGGCTTTAACTCCATATCTATCCGGTATTCGTCACCATCGTAGAAAACAGAAGCTTCGTCACTATCGTAGCCGTTTTCAGTGCTCATCGACGGTAGCAGGTACTCGTCACCGTCGATTTCACTGAAAATCCTCATTTTGCGCTGTCTCAGCTGCTGTTTTCGTTGCAAGTCACCTAAACTGTGATAATCGTAGACCCAGCCGTCTGCAGACTCCTGCACGTTATGGACACCATGTGTAAGAATCCAGCTTTCTGAATCAACGTCGATTTCCCACGGTTGACTTTTTTTGAATTTCCAGCCTTTGGGAGCTTTGATGTCTTGTAGAAACGGAATACCAGGAGGCCGTCTTTGCGACTTTCTCAAAACTGATGACGCATCGTAGACCTCACGTGAAAACACCCAAGGAGTCCAATCCGCTGGTGTGAGCCCTTGTCTCTGTAATTCAAACACTTCCACTGTTTTGCACTCATAATCCTTATCTTCAATCACTACTTCGTTATCTTCAATGTAGCCTATTAAGTCCATACCTGTCGCCGTTCCAGCTTGCGCACTAGGCGTTTTCTTAGCAGTAGTCTTGGTCGGTTTTGTAGCCATTTTGTATACTTCTGGGTGTACCAGTATAGTACCGGCCCAACCCCCAACAAGCAGCACATATCTCAAATCAACCAAGAAAGAAATACATACTGTCAAAATAAGCGCTGCCAGGAACACAAAATACAGAGCTGTCGCTCTTTTTTCGTTTGCAAAACTTCCCAACTCTCCAAAAAACTTCTCCACAGCTTCCACAACATCAACAATCCAAACCAAAGCGTCTTGCAAATCTTTAAGTTTTTCGCCCAGCTCCCGTTGATCCCTTTTGCTGTTTATCAGCTCTTGCTTGGCCATTTCTTGTTCTTCATAATAGGCGGTCTCAGCCTCGGCGTTGGTATATCCACTTTTGCTTCGAATAAAGTGTTCAGTCGGAAGCAGAGTATCTGGTAACGGATGACGTGCATCGTAACCAGGAGCCATAACAAACACGATAATCAGTAGAATGGGAAGTCCTGGTAATAACCGAGGGTTTAGACAGAAAAGAGTGTAAATGAGTAGTATCGAGATCGTAGCGGTGGGCTGGCGCCAACTGAAAACGTGAAAAACGTGTGATTGGAATCGGAAAATGAACTTGGTCTTGGAGTTTAGTTTGCGGATATTGGATGCCATCGTTGATAACGAAAATCCTGAAATTTCTTTTCTTTCCGGCTCAGCACTAGGTGTCTTATCCACCTCATCTGTTGGAAAGTGTGATTCGATAATCTTTTCGATAGCTTTATCTACAGCATAGTCTTGTGCTAGAGTAGTAGGAGTGTTACTTCTATGATTGCTTTTTCTAATGCTGGATGCAACTTTTTTGTGCTTTTTTGTACTAGACCTTTTCTTGGTTGTAGTTGTAGTTGTAGTTGCATGATGGCTTATATGATGATTCGGATGCTTAATTCGCCGCGAAGAGTTTGTCAAAATGGTCGTAGCCAAACCCATACTAGCCATGGAATGGTCTTGTCTAATTGATTCAGTCATTCTTGTAGTCTTTTTTTGTTTCTTTCCCACTTTTTGTCGTTTGAAACCGTCATAAAATCTAAAGGTTATTTTACTTTATTGAAAAACAAAAATAAAATTCAAATTACAGAATGAAATGTGCATTTAGACAGCATAATTTTGGAAATGAATGAAAGTTGGGGAAAAAAAAGATTTAATACCTCTTAAACAGGCCAGGTAAAAGGGACTTTTAAACCTCCGAGTTTGAAAAATGAAAAATGAAAAAAATATTGTGCAAGAGAAAAAAAAAAAGTAATTTGTTAAATCATGTGGTTTAACTAAATCAGTTTGTTATTCTATTTTGTTTTGATTTTAGTGCTTTAAAGTCTACTGAAAAACTAAACCCTTAAACACAGTGCAGGAGTAAATATTACATATAATCTATACAACAAGGGCCATTCAGTTTTTTGTTTTGTTTTAAGTATGGCGGCCGTATCCCGTTGTGTGGAAAATTAGCATCACTGTGTGTGTGTGTGTCAAGTGACCGCTCGTAGCGATGTGTACACTCACGAATATTCCTGAACACATCCATATGAATAGCATCTATATGTATTTTTGGCCGTAGATGATTGGCCAATAATAATGCCAGCACCAATATAAACTCCATTGAAAAACCTTTTATATTTCGAAAGAGCAAACTGTAACCTCCTAGATGTTGGCGTTACTCAAAAATATGAATATTGGAGGTTATAAATCTTGAAATTTGATATGAGCGATTACTGTTGATTTCTGAATTGTAGATTTTTAGGATATCCAGAAACACCATACTACACAATGCTCCCTGTGTGTGTGTGTGTGCGTGTTTTGTTTTACAGTCTTTTCTGAGGTCTCATGGCTTGTACACACAAATAAATGAGCCACTATTCAGACAGATCTGGGTCTTGTGAACGTTGCCAAACAAAAACTATGAAAATAGAATCATCTCAAACTTGTAAACTAGTAATTAGTTTTAAAAGTGGGCATCAAAGTGTCAGTTTTCAAAATAAAGATGCGTATCGTATATTAGATTGGCAAACTATATATATAAATAATGGAATAGCTAGAATGGAAAAACTACAAACGGGCTTGACAAAAAACTTGTAAAAGCATCACATCATTGAAATGTTAAAAAAAAAAAAGCTTTTTGATGTACAAGAAATACTCGAAAAAAAGAGAAAAAAATAAAACAGATGAGAATAATGAGAAAAAAAAATCAATGCAAATAGAGTGAATATCAATGACCAAGACACAGCTTTGTTTTTTATGTTTTTTTTGTTTTACTGCTTGGAGGGCACATTACCAGATGATTCATCAGAAAATTCTTGTGGACGAATTGCACTTTGAAACATTTCCTCACTCTTATGCTTAGAAAGCGCAGTTTTGTAAACATTATCGCTGTGCTTCCAAACCTTCTCAAGTAATTCTGGAGAGTAATCAAGTCCTTTTGCGTGTCTGTCAATAACCTGGGTCTTTTTTCCAGCAAAAGAAACTAAATAGGCTCCTCCTGAAGAAAATTCCTGACCAACGAGGCCGGCGTATAAATGGTCTTCGCCAGATTGTTCAGGAGTGAGTGTCTGGTTGAGCCAGGAGCCCAAATACATTCCTGTGCTGAGGGGATATCTCATATACCATGGAGTTCCAGCTACAAGATTTGTGCTGACAATTCCAGGGAATGTGTGGACAAAAGAGACTCCTGGATACTTTTGAGCAAGGTAGAGAAAGCTCATGGTAACATATGTAGGGCCAGTAGACATTAGTGATCTCCACTTGTCTGTCTTGGTAAGACCCAAGTCATTGGTATCAATAGCTTTAGGCTTGGTTTCAGTTCCAGCAGCCAAAACAGTAACTACTCTAGCAGGTTCATTTTTGGTAGCAGCATTGCTCAGTAATGGCGCCAGGTTGTTGATAATTGCCCATTTAGAGTAGTACATCAACACCAGCCGGCTGTCCAACCCTTCTTCAGTCATTTTTTTGCCAGGAGTTGGGAAAACACCTTGAGAAAGTGTAAGGATATTGATTTTGGATTCTTTGGCTTTGATAGTATCGGTAGCCTTCTTTGCCTCAGAAAGATATACCAGGTTGTTCTTCAAAAAATGGTATTCAGCTTTAGGGTTGATTTTCTTGATGGCAGCGCCTGCTTCCTCACCTCTGGCTTGGTTTCTGCCAACAATGTAGATTGTAGAAGAAGAACATTTGGTAGTAGCTTTAGCAAATTGCAGCGCAGTGTTTAATCCAATTCCACTCGTCGCGCCAACAAAAACTCCAACAGGATTATCAATTTTTGGGTTACAAGAGTATTTTTCAAGTTCAGCTTCAATTTTAGCGAGATCAGACATTATTATTATTAGGTATTTTTATTATTGTTACTATTTATTAATTATGGTTAAAATTTAAAGTTATTCCTTGGTTTTCCTTGATATTCTTTTGTTAAAGCGTGTTTGAAGCGATTTTTGTATTGGATGTTTGTGTATACCCTTAAATTTGGAAATTGGAAAATAGAAGCGTACAAGGAGCAGATTTAGTTATAAAACGCAAATGTGGGAGCGTGTCAGGGACTAAAAATTGTAAAAGCCTGGAATTCACGCCGAGTTATATGGATAACTAGACTCTGACGTGGGATTTGCTAAAAGACTCTCTGACGTTGGATACTAGGTTAGTTTACTGGGATAAAAGTAGGGTAACCCATTGGCACCCGTACTTGAGAACGGAGAACACACTGCGAAACACTGTATTTTGTGTTTATTTTTTGATATGGATTTTTCCATAATAAGACGACTTGCAATCAATGTGTAAGAGTGGGTTTGATTTGCTTCAGAAGTTTTAAAATGAATGCACTTCGGTCAATCCTTGAAATACAGCACATATTTACGCTTTCAGATTGTATATACCCATATTGAGGGTTAGATGTACACATATCTGAGTTGTAATTCGTCATGAGTTCTATGAAATTTCAACACTTTCATTGATTACAATTATGAATTAGAAATGCACCTTATCAACTACATCTCATCATGTTCCTATTGATGCCATCACAAAAGTATTTGGTATTTGGAATATTAAGATTCAAGCAAAACAATTAAAAAAAGGAAATAAAATGAAGTGACGTCTTTGTCAATATCTCAAATAAATGTTGAACCTCTTTGTTTACTAGTTTATCTTACCAGAGATATGATTCTCAAACAAAAACAAATATAAAGGAAACTACTGAAACACAAGTTGTTCAAACTCTAATGTGAGATTATTGCTACAAATTTAATTGAAGAATCAACAATTAACGAAAATATCAACTGCTTTTTTTTGGTCTTGGTTAAATTAAACCATGATTGTATATATACAAAACAAACATGAAAACAACCAGTTATGAGAGAATGCCCATGCAAAACCAAAGAGCAAAATGAAGAAAGAGCCGAATATATATTTCGTACGATCGAACCGTATATATTCAATAAAAACAAAGATGTGTACAACAAAAACGTGCATTTCATTTTTGTCAAAAATGTCAAGAGCAGTACTCATACTTTGCTAAAGCATCATTTGCAAATGTGTCTACAAATTTCGTGTCAAGCGTCAGTTTTTGTGTTGAGTGTCTGGAGTATTAGTACTAGGCCTTTAAAAAAAAAGTGGGCAGGTCTACAGCCAAACTGAAAAAGACGACTAGGGACTACTATTGGTCAAAAAAAAAAAAAATCCGAACACTAATTTTAAAAATTGTACGTTTCTTTCATACATCCTTTGAACACATTTATTGGGTCTTAAACGCCAAAATTAAATATTAATCTGTTTGACAACTTAAACCGTTTTCAAACATTGTATACTCAACTTCATCTTTAGTTCCTTTTATTTTAGTTTTGAAGCCCACATCATTTCACATTCACTATGCTGCAAGAAACGGTCGACTTAATCATAGTCAGAATCTTCTTATTGATGTTTTTCTTGTTGCTTGCCATTCTGTTTCCTAGCGGCTACTAGTTTTATTGGTCTTGGATTATTTGAGATTGTCTGAGTGTAACAATCAATTTCATCTAAAATAGTTGATTGATAGTGAACTGATTAACATTAATTGATGTTGACATTGAACAATAAACAATATCTCGCAATGTCTATCACTATCACATTTCAATAAACCCCATCTTGTGAAGCAAAAGCAAGAAAAAAACTTGAGAAAGAACAAGTATCACATACACTTACATACTACTCACTGTTAACAATCAAACAAGAAAAAATTTAATGAAAAGAGAAATTTTGTTGACAGTTAATTCTGACTCCTTATTTATGGGCAAATGCTTTTTGTGACAATTGTTGTTGTATAGAGAGCAGCTGTTGTTTCTGGCTATTTCGCAGATAGCGAAACACTCACATCCAAAACTCAAACGCAAGCAAACACTAGCAAACAAGATGTACACCTTCATCAACATCACATATAAATACCATGACCATACCCATCATTTTCAAAGAAAAAAAAACCAAAAAAAAACTGGGTAAACTGTATTTTGATCCCCATTTTTTCCTGTTTTGCTATGTGTACACTCTTTTTTATCCTCTTGTATAGCCTCTTGTGTGCTGTATAGATAGAATTAGGTGATATTATGTTATATTTATTGCCATTTGAATAGAAAAATTAAGTCAGTTTTGTTATTTTACATTTTCTTTTATTTCTTGTATTTCTTGATCATTTTCTTTTTTGTGAATTAACAGATTTAAGAAACAAAATAGTATTTTAGTAGGTTTTTGAGGCTCATGTGTCATCTTGGATATTTTAGGAATCAGGTTAAATTCTCAAGGAGGATAGTCGGAATAAAATTGTCGGTATTTGTAGATAGTTGTACAAATATATATATGTTCACAAAAACATAGTTTTTGGTTAGATGCTTTTGATGGTCCAAATGGGTCAAGCACATCAAGTGCTTATTCCTCATCAAACGTATATTCAAATTAAACAAGTTTTGACTGATTCTTTTATTTTCTTTCATATATACATATCTCCTATTCTTTTTGATATACACTCAGAATCTTGAAGGTTGCTTCAAAAAAATGTTTATTAAATACATGAGTTAAAACTATAAAATATACAAATGAAGCCCAAGTAAAAAAATAAAGTATGTATTTTCATACACAAAGAAGAAGAAAAAACAGCAAACGTGTTGACACACACACCTGGAAACTCGGAAAGGGTTTTTGGGAAAAGGATCAACCCAGGAATAAAAAATCAACCCAAAAAAAAAAAAAAAGAAGCATATGAATTAGGTGGTAAAAAAGTAGCAAATGAAAACATAAAGGAAGTCGTAACCGCTAGTTGGTCGAGGTTTGAGGTTTCATATAAGCAGCAAGAAATAGATAGTGAAAGAGTAAAGTCATAGGGTGTAGTGTATTAGTACAAAGAATTGATAGAAAACCCAGAGAGTTAACATCAACAATGATATGGTATTCACCAAAGCCTGAAAATCATTCAGGATGAAGTAAAGCTTAGTGTGTAAAAAATATGTCAACATGAAAGAAGAACGATTATAAACAGAATAGCCTACTTGAAGGAAACATGAAGAAAGATGAACTGGCTTTCAGTAGGAACATTGTATTTTTTTTTATTTCATGTAACTCAAGGCTCAAAGAGTTTTGAACCGTTTGTAGCATTGAGGTCTAGTTGAATTAAACACACACTCTCTGAAAAAAGTAAAAGTAATTTCGAATACAAGGATAAAAAAGAAAAAAGCCCAATAGATTTTTCACAATTACTGTTAAAGTTTTTGTGAAGAATAGGTAGTTTCGTTCAATACTGTGCATAACGATGTTGTAGTAAACATTTCATCAAGCCTACAATCATTGAAGCCCAGTATGTAGATGTGTTTGTAGATTTTTCATTAAACAATTGAACAAGAAGCAATTAATCATCAAAAAGGGTTACAAGTTTGGCAAGTCGCATGTAACACTTGGTATATAGAATGAGTTTCACATGAAATTCATAATTCTAAGAGGTAAGCAAACGGCTGGAAAACGTAGACTTCGCGTGGAATAGATCGTGGTGCTAGTATAGATAAAATAAAAAAAGTTAAAAAAATCTTGTGAAAAAAATTGCAGAGTTTAGAATGTTTGTTGAAAGATACGTTTGTGTAAGAGATAATGATATTTTGGAGTTGTTGTATTTGAATGTATTGTGTTCTCAATACTCAGTTTTTACAATCAAATATTCCTAACGGTGTTTCTGTTTGTGCTAGTGTTATCAACTATCAACTATCAACTATTTGTACCAAAACCTTTTTTCTTTTTTTTTTTGCAGCTACACAATCAAAAATATCCAATAATCTTGATTCATCGTTTACAGTTTCCTACACGTCTGTACATGGTAAATTGAGAGAGAAAATTCACTCATTTGTTGTGGTTAAGTACAAATACATTGGGAAGTGTGCGAGTTTTGTATGAATTCACATTTTGATCTTTTCCTTATCGTAACAGTTGTTTCAAAATTGGTATTTTTAGTAATGAGATATTTAGCATTTCGAAGGAAAAACTTTTGAAATCCCATTTCAATCATTGGAAATAGAAAAAGTTTTGTCAAATGTGGATTTTTCATAAATTCTTTTTGGTTATAAACCCTGAATTGGGTGGTCTAGTAGAAAATGAACAAAATTCAAGCCAGATTTTCTGGATTTGGCATTGCGTGATGAAAAGTATTTAAGCAATTAGGTATAATTAATAAGTATATTGAAATCAAAATGATATTTCAAATAAAAAGGGGTTTCTTTGGATATGGGGTCAAGATTTGTATACAAACATGTCATTCATTTGATTATTATTATTTTTTGTGCAAGTGTTGATTTGATGTAAAGGGAATAAAAAAACAAGTATTTAAGCCTTGACGGTACGAACACCAGCCTTGGTATCTCTGAAGATGGCATCACCCTCAGCATAGCCACGGCCAGCACCGAAACCGATGCCCAACCAAACAGGCCATGCTCTTCTTCTGAAAAAAAGGACAGAGGCAACGACACCAAAGCCAAAACCAAGGGAAGTCTTGACTAATGTGTTGGAAATGACAACATCCCACTAATATATGAAAATAAAAACACACAGTTTATATGTTAATAAGCTGATAAATGATAAGACCAGTTACATGGACCGAGGAGATATCAATCCGTCTTCAGTGTGTATAATAACTATATGCCAATTAACAATTCATACCTTGTTGTTGAGAAGGGTCTCAGATGAGGGAGCGGTAACAATCTGCTTTTGTTCAGAAGACATCCTGGAAATATGCTGGAGTTATGATGTGAAAAAGGATAGTTAAAGGGTGGGTGTGAATGGAAAAAGTGTTGTGTAGAAGAGAGTCCACAGTAAGTTTTTTGGCACAATGTTGCTAGTGGATTGGTGGTTGGGTTTTTTTCCAGCAAAAACCGGGCCATGCCATTGGCTGTCCACCGCGAAAAATAGCTGCAACAAATTGCAGCTTTATATGGCATGGTGTGTAACATATTTTACCCGGCCTTTTATATTTTTGTTACAACAATGCACATGGCTTTGTGCACAACCTGTCATAACTACCTTTCCCAACTGGCTCCTAGTTAGAGCGGCTGGCTCAATACGGAATCATATTTTTTGCGCAATTAATGCCAACCATTTCACACCCTTCTTCTTCTTCTGTTTTCCTTAAATAAATCTCCAGCTTTTTAAAAGGCAATATAGAAAGCAATACAGCACATACTAAATATTTACTCAATCAACACTCAGCCATACCACTAATCATTCGCAATGGGCATTAAAGTAGTCGACACAGCCTACTACGAGGTCTTGGAGGTTTCTACTAACGCCACGGATGCGGAAATCAAAAAGGCATACCGTAAAATGGCATTGAAGTACCATCCTGACAAGAATCCTGACGATCCTACAGCCCAAGCAAAGTTTCAAGAAGTATGTTTTTCTGCTTTTCTTTTGATTGGAATTGTTGGAATTAGAATTGAAAGACTAACTTTTGAATTAGGTAGGCGAAGCATATCAAGGTAAGGACGTTTGGTGTAGCATGCATTTTAGATACAAAATCTGTTTAAACTAGTGTTTTATTTGGCTCATACTTGTTGAATTACCAAGTTTTTTTTCATTATTGCTTTGACTTTTCAACCATCATTTTTACTCCACTTTTAAAATAAAAATCAACTAACAATTGATAGTCTTGAGTGACCAGGAACTTAGAAAGAGATACAATCAGTTTGGTAAAGAACAAGCTGTCCCTGCTGCTGGCTTTGAAGACCCCAGCGAGCTTATTACCAGTATTTTCGGCGGTGAAGCATTTTCTGAATTGTAAGTTTTTCTCATTTTCTTTGTTTTGTGTTTTGTTGTGACTTATTTATGTGATTATGAGAGTCTAAACTAACATAATTTGATAAATATTTAATTTTTAGAATTGGCGAACTTTCTCTTTTGAAAGACATTACCGAGTCTCTCCAGAATTTTGAAGAGGAAGAAGAAAATGAGGTCAAAGAGAAATCAAAAGAAACTAGCGATAAAAGCACTACAACTTCAACCAAAGCAGGAAGCGATGATTTCGTGGCAAAAACTTCCCAGCTTGCGCTTACTGATGGGTCTGAAACCCATACAGCTAGTTCTAAGCCCATCTCGTCATCAGCTAGTTCTCCACCTCTGAAATCTGCTTCTCCAGATACCAAGACTACCACAGACTCCAGTTTGACTGAAAATGAAAAGAACAAGGACAAAAAGAACAAGCTTTCTGATAAACAGAAAGAGGAAATGAGAAAGATGATGAAGAAAAGAGAAGAGGAACGTGAAAAGCGAGTTAGCGATCTTGTTGATAAGCTGATCAAGAGATTGACTATTTGGACAGCATCTGATAAAAATGCTGCAGCCACACAGTTTTTCAAAGAACAAAATACCACTTTGGCTGAAGAACTGAAAATGGAATCGTTTGGTATTGAGTTGCTGCATGCAATCGGGTACACATACTATACAAAAGGTACCAATTATCTTAAATCTCAAAAATTGCTGGGTGTGGGTGGTATTTTTGGAAAGTTTAAAGAAAAGTATACTGTTGCGAAGGATACTTGGAACACAATATCCAGTGCTATTGATGCGCAGTCGACTGTTCAAGACATGGCCAAATACGAGGAAGACCCAAGCAAACTTTCTGACTTTGAAAAAGCTGAGAAGGAACGTGAGATTATGGGTAAAATCCTCAACGCTGCTTGGAACGGCTCAAGATTTGAGATCCAAAGCGTGTTGAGAGAGGTTTGTGACAAGGTCCTTAACGATAAGCGCATCCACCAGAAGGAGCGTATTGAGCGTGCCCAAGCTCTTGTGATGGTTGGCGACATTTTCAGAAAGACTGTTCGAACGCCTGAAGAGCAGGAAGAGGTCCAAGTGTTTGAAGAACTTGTCCATGAAGCTGCAGCGTCGAAAAAGAAAAAGAAGGAAAAACGTAAACACAATGCCGAGTCGGCTGCTGCTTATGCGGCAGCAGTGGATGCCAATGCTAGTAAACCAGCTAGCTCTGCATCAGGATCTAAATAGATGTGATATAAATTTTATTATTATTATATTTGCCTATAAAAATTGTGTTTCAATGAATATTTATAAACCAGCTCTTCTGTGTTTTTGAGCCTTTCCAGCAGGAACTCCATTTTTAATATCTTGCGCAACCAAAGTGTCTGCCTCGACCCTAGGAGGAATACTTTCCAAAACCTTTTCGACAAATTGAGGGTCTTGAGCTGGAATCACAACCACACCATTTTCGTCTGCAACTACATAATCACCTGGCCCAATCACTCTTTCTTCAAACGCCTCTCCTTCTCCTTTGTTACTATCAATCGCACCACTTTGTGATGCCACCCTTATGATCAACGGTTCATTTACAGCAACAACTTTGACAACTTTTGTAGGAGCACAAATTCCTAACCCGTATGCAAACACAGGATAGCCTAACTCATTATGTTCTCTAACATCCCTAATTTTCCCCAAAATGACACTTCCTTGGCAACCCAAGTACTGTGCACGGGTACTCATCAGGCCGCCGTATAACGCGTTGCTGATACGGGTATATGGTGCGGATAAAGTTTGAACAGATGGAGAAGTGGCAATTACGACAACTGAACCTTTTGGTGCACTGTCGATGTAGCCGCCCTTCACTGCGGGTCTTGGATCGTCTAGTGGTGCGTACTCAACAGTATATGCGCGTCCAGAAACTGATCCTTGTTGTTGTGATTGTGATGAGGCTGTTAATGAGGACGATGAGGAAGTCTTGGGTGTGCTGAACTGGACAAGGTGTGGGATATATCCACCATGGGAAAGCCCATGCTTCACTAAAGAGTCGGCAACATCGCAAGGCGTGTATTCTTTGAGCTTCTCCGTGATTGAGTCGTAAAAAGTTTCAGGAAGCTTAATTGATGATGACGACATTAGTAGAAAAGGGGGGAGAAAAAAGAAAGAAACAGGAAGTGAATTATGGCTTATCGGTGAATTTGCGAGGTATTTGATTTGAAAAAGTTGGGGAAGTAGCTGCGGGATTATCAGTAACTATTTGACTAAATAGATGAATATTAATAATACGTTTTATTTCAAATTCAGTTCAGTTATATCTCAATTTTATGAGTAATGAAACTGAATCGAGGCGTAGTGAACAAAAAAACATAAAGAGTAGAGCTAGATAAGGTAGGAAAAGAAAAAAAAAGTTGGGGACGTATTTATTTAAAAAGTGTGGAGAAGTAAGTGTATACATGGGTAACCGGAGATACTTGGGCTATTTTTTTATTGGTTGGTCGGATTCTTATTCATCGTGTTGAACTGAACTCGTTCTTTGGACAATCTTATAATAAAAATGACATAATTTGAATATTTTAAATGAGAATAGTTATTATAGTTTAGATTTTATAGTTTATGAAAGCAAAATTTGTACGAAAAATGGCGTTTTAGTACTCATATCCATCAACCAATATCCCAACACCCATACCTTTACCAAAAAACACTAAAAGCTATCCAAAAAATTATTGATGACAAAAAACGATGTTATAATGATTAAATTAGTTATAAATTAATGTAAAAAATAAATAATGCACTTATGCAGTTGCTGCTTCTTTTTCCTCCTTTTTCTTGACTCTATACTGAGGCAACGCTTTATCTGGACCTGTTCCTCCTCTTCGTCCACACTCAATTGCGACCAAGCGCGCAAAGTCTTTAGTGTCCCAATACGTTGCGTGTGCCTTGATCATTGCAAGATATTGATTGTCAAGAGTGCCGGCTAATGGGATAATGTAGTCAATTTGGCCATTATCATTCATCAAATGCATTTTCTTTTCTGCGTAGCTCATGCCAGCTAATGGATCAATGGGTTCAGGTTCGTCTTCAGGATTTTCGGATTGCGCGGGGTTTTCGGGTGTTTTGGGCTCTTCTAATGGATCCACACTTGAATCATCAATATACAATACAGGAACATCCTCCGTTGTTTCTGTCGAGTCTTGATCATCATGCGAACTAGCAGGAAAAAGTTCTGCCAAATGGCTTTTCTTTCTTGTTCGTTTCTCCCTATGACTTCTTGCAGTATCAGGAGGCATTGACGAAGCCCTTGGCTCAAACACAGGGCCTAGCGATCCATTATTTTTGTATTCCTTAGATACTCGTGGCGACAGCTTCTTTTTATCAGCCTCTTCTTCCGTCTCATACTTTAGCTCTTGGTTCAAACTGGTTGACGACTTTGATCGAAGAGAACTACCAGTATCCAAGCCATTTGTCAAAGCTTCTGGAGTAGGATTGCTCTTTGTCTTGCTAGGCGCAAGACTTTGAAGTGATACGCCAGAGTTTATAGAAGTCAAAGAAGAAACTGATGACCGCGACTCAGATCTACTGCGACGAGTAGTGCTTCCCAAAAGCTTGCTCATGAAATACTTGCCAGTCCATGTCGAAACCTCTTCTTCTTCCTTCTCTTCTTCATCCTTTATAGCACTAGTATCTTCTTCAGATGTAGAATCACGTTCAATTTCCACGGAAGATGTTGGCGGTCCACCTCTATGTTCTTCGTCAGGACTAGATCCTGTAACTGTCGCTTGGTCATCATCAGCTTCTGCCTCTTTTTCAAAATCATTGTTACCAGGAATTGGTGAAGTCGGTAATGAAATACTCTTTTTGGGTTTGTCTTCGCTAGTTGGTGTGCCAGTCGCGGTAGAAGAATTTGAAGAAAAAATATCAGGAAGCTTAAGGTTCCATCCTTCAAAAAAGCTTCCTGATCGGTTGTCACTATTACCATTACCATTACCATTGCCATTTCCATTACCAATCCTGTTTTTGCTTGCTGCTTGTTTAGGACTAAGCTTGCGCGGAGTTGCTGAGGAGGATGACTGTCCAAAAGAAAAGGTAAAGCTTGAACTTTTTTCCGTCGAGGTCTGTTTTTCCAAAATCGGAAACGCCTTTTCTGTGGGAAGCATTGCAGGTTCCACACTTTCCGCGTACCCTGAATCAACAGTGGCGTTTAGACAAAAGCCGATAGGATCGCTGTAATGAAGAACGTTGTAAAGGCGCTCAATACTCATGCATCCGTAAGGGTAGTAGTTTGAGGGCTGTGCCAAATGAGCACGAGTATGGTTCTTATTAAGAGATAGAATGGCAGAGAGTGTAGATTCAGAAAGAGTAGAATTGGGTTGCTTTGTGAAACCATTAGAAGGTTCATCAAGCAATAAGTTTTCACAATGCTGTTCCATTGTAGACTTGGATTTGAGATATCGCTCCATTTTAGCGTCATCCATTTCTTGTTCATACATTTTTCTAGGAACCAAACTCGAGTTTTCCAACAGCAAGAAAAATCCAACAGGGCTTCCTGCAAAGAAAACATTAGTAGTGTTAAAACAAAAATGCTTTGCAAGACGCTCTTCGACATCTGCAACAGTCTTGGGTTCAGTGTCTTTTTCTTTTTCCTTGTCTTCTCCTGTAACTTTTTTGCGCTCTTTCTTTTCTGCAAGCTCTTGTAAGGCTTCCTCTCGTGCTGCAACAATATCTGTAGGCTGTGTTGATAAAATATCCAAAGCCAATACACTTCCCAAGGAATGACCAATCAAGTGTACTCGTCCATCCTTGTCAAATCCCGGATTATGTTTGACAAACAGCTTGTAAATCCGGTTTGCTTCATTAACAGTGCTTTCAACAAGCAAACCTTTGTAGTGAGACATGTAATAGGGAATATCAAGAAGTACGTCAGACACAATATTTCGAATAGTTGGGATACTTCGCATGGTAATTTGAGCCAGTGTAAACAGTTCTTTTCCGGTATCCTGGTCGTGACTAGCATTCTTGATTGCTTCAAAATCTAAGCTTCGGCGCCAGTTAATTGGCAATGCCAAAATTGATGTGTTATGGCCCAAATACTGTTTCACTGCTGGCGAGTCCAACTGCTCAGTAACCAGGATATTAAAACGGTTGATCGCAAATGTAAAATTAAAACTTTCCAAACGCTCACTCAATTTTTGTCCGATTCCGTGAATAACAAATATCACATCTGTAATTTTTGGCGGAACAAAGCCCAAAGTATCGCTAGGACGATCCGGCAATGAACGAAGCTTTTTGTACTCTTTGAAATCAAAATGTTGTTGCAATATCGAAAGAGTACCTGGCGGAATTCGTCCAGAAAGCAAGCAAGTGACTAGTTGGTAAACTGTTGTACTAGTCAAATACGACAATGGGTTTCGGATGCTTGTACCAATTGTTTCAGGAAACACATATGCAATAGGATACGCTTTTAAAGCCTTTTCGTACTCTTTTTTACCTTTTGGAGGAGTTGAAGTATCGTTTTTTTGTTTTTTGTCATTTTCTTCAGTTGGAGCATCTGTGGATTCTTGATCATTTGGTTGGGCATCACTGGTGCTGTTGTTTTCATTGGGATCATAACGAGGCTTGCAAGGCGCAAAAACTATCGCAGCCTTGTATACAGCAGGCTTGACGTCACTTTTTTCTGAAGTAAGTGTAAAAGTAATGGGAACTTTAATCTTGTCAAAGGTATCAGGAACTTCCAAAGCAGCCTTTAGTTCGTCCAAATACTGAGCAGTCCATGGACGAATCTTGATATAGGCATTTTTGACAGCCTCCTCCAAAGAAGGCTCAACAGGACTCAAAGTTGAACTGAAAAACCAGCTACAGCGAACTACTGTAGAAACGTCTTTCACTGGAGCCCAGTATACAGGCTTGATCAAAAGCTCTTGAACATTAACCTTGTAAATACGACAAATACCGACTAAAACTTCAAGATCACTTTCATCAATTTTGCACTTTGGTTCGTCAGCATACCGAGACTTGTGTCGACGGGATTTGGGTCTTTCATCAGGGTTATGGCTATGTTGATCTTTATACCTAGCATGAGGAATGAGTCCTCGTCGGTCACGCTCATTTTTGTACTTTGAACGCATGTTTTTAAAAGTCTTTTCCAGCTGCTCATTGTCGTTTGGATTAAACGCTGTCCATCCACTTGGAGCTGGAGCAATCGCCCCTGAGAAAGTGATAGTTGCATACAAAGGACGATCTAATGGTGGGGCAATTACCACATCTGGATCAAGAGTCTCAGGTTGCTTATTTGACTCAGTTTTTTTTTTTCCTCGACCTTCCTTGACAAGATTTGAAGATGATGATGATGATTGCAATGAAGAAGCGGATGTTATTGTTGATTCGGATGCTAATGCGTTTTTTTGTTGATCATTTGTGAAAACATTTCCTGTTTTATCTTGAGGCGTTTTATGTGTGGTATCAGAGTGGCCCAAGTTTGAGCCAATTTTTGAGTTTTCAGCATTTGGTGCCGTGTCTAAAATTTCATCAATATTCGAATCAACTGATAATGCACTGGAAGGACGTCTTCTAGGAAAATCTGAGGAGAATATTGAATATGAAGGTTCAGAAACTGGTGTAGCTAATGGGGTAGAATCTAAAGATCTTATTCCATCCTCGGAAAAGTCAAATTCTGATAACGATGTTGTTCTTGAGAGTATTTCAAGAGAATTGGATGTGCCTTCAATCACTGATTCAGTAGTGATTATTTTTTCTTCCTCCACGTCAACACTTTTTTCTTGTTTTTTGACATTGTTTTGATCAGATGCAGGACCTTTTCGAACAGTAAGAGCAACCTTGGTAGCCGTTTCAGCTGCAGCAACGATAACATCTTCAGAATTTCCCTTGGGTTTCGAAGCAATTGTAGCCGCGGCAGTAGCAGCAGCGACAGTAGCTGTAGCTGCTGGATTGGGCGCAGAACTAAGCGATGTGAAAGCTTCAGAAGTGAATGCTCCAGCTGCAGTGGTTGGTCCACCTGGTGTTGGGATGCTAAATAATGGGTCATCAATTTGAGCGGCAGAGTTGTAGAAATACCATGGGGTGTGAGCTGGAGGTAAAGACGACGAGTCTGAGGAGATTTTAACAAAAGGCATTGTTAAAGATTTTTGGGGAAATGCTTAATAAATTAGTTGAAATGAGTGTAAAATTAATAAATAATAAAAAGAGTAAGAATAAAACGTAAATAGGAAAAAGGGTGAAACCTTTATTGCGGATTTTTTTTTGTTTTTTTCAAATGTTTACATCTTGATTTTTTCTTCGTTTCTTGTTTTTTTTGTCGACCAGCAATTTTAGACATGGCAAGGCTGTCTCGTGCCTATGTGGCAAACGTGATTCCGTACGGCTGTGCCAACTAGCCATATCGCTTTTGCCCATACCCTAACTAGCTGTGAGCTTTTCACATGCTTTTGTTGGGTATATGGGAGGTGAGAGCGTGAAAGTATGGTTATTCAGGCATCTCAAAGTTGAGTTGAAAAGAATCTGCTGAGTGGTAGATGGAGAATTGGTTTATGAGCATTTTGCTGGTTTCTTTAACTTGTATCAGAAACCCTATTAATTCATACTTTAACTCTTGAAAGAAAGATTTAATGTTGTTGATAACAATGTGAAATATCCGAGGTTTAAGATATATTAGGTTTGATGTAAGTTTTGTTCCATGTGTACATCATTATTTACAAGACATGGGTTTGTTGAAGTTTATTAACATGCATCAAGGATAACATATACCTGTAAACATCTGGCAATTTCAGTATACATTTTTAAGAGTCAACAAATATTTTTCACTATTACCAGATGTATTCATGTAATATGATGTTGAAAAAAAAAACGCGTCTGAGATATTTGAATAGTAACGTTTTTACCACTCAGTTTTTCTGAACAATATGAAGAATAACAATTCTTGAATTCATTCATTTCATATTAGTATTACTGAACTAGACTCAAGCAATTGCAAATAAAAACTTCATGAGACTACATTCAAAGATCCAAATGTATATGGATATACCTTAAGTATGACAAATTATTTCATTCCTCCTTTTTCAACAAAACAGCTTCCATATAAACTACCTAGTACTTTCAAAATTTCGCGCTAAACTAAAGCAAATATACCAAACACTTCCATAATATATTTTTTTTCACTCTTACCCTCATCTCTATCCCCATTCGTATATTTATCGTTATTGTCTAATCGGCAAGTTATTGGGTAATTCAATTGGTTTAGTTTTTTTTTTTTTTCATAGCAATAACACTTTATGCCAAAAACACAGTTCCAAAGCCTGCGCCAACAAAAAGCAATGCTAAAGATGCAACAGAAGACACAACAAACATGAGTTGAGAATTAGAGGAAGATGAAGGTGAGCGGTCAATCAAAGAAATGCCAGCATTTTCACGGGTTTGGAGAGAACCAGTAGTGACCATCGTTCGTGATGACGAAGATGATGAAGGAGTCGGGATTTTGGTTGGTGTTTGAGTAATAAGAACGTATGTGACTGAGGTAATAGTATGGGCAACACCAGAAGAAATAGTGGTTGAGAGGAAAGTGGATGGGGATGAAGTGATGACAGGAGGTGTAGAAGTAGTGGAAGTAGTGGGTGCTGGAGTAGTACTGACTTGAGAAGATTCAGAACTTGAAGAAGAACTGGTTGATTCAGGTTGAGCTGATGAACCAGACTCTGAAGATTGACTATCAGAAGATTCTGTAGTTGAAACTGGAGGTACAGTATTGCTAGATTCGGTACTAGAAGAGGAAGATTCAGTTGAAGAAGGAGTAGAAGCATTAGACTCAGTAGTGGAAGGTGTTTGCGATTCAGTAGTACTTGACCCGTCAGTGCTTGTAGTAGAGGATTCTGAAGATGGTTCAGTAGTTGCAGACTGGGAAGACTCCGAAGATGAATCACTAGAAGAAGAAGAAGAGACTGAATCGGTAGGAGTGGTTGAATCGGGTGTGCTAGTTACTGACTGTGATTCCGAAGAGGTAGTAGAAACAGGCGCAGAAGTAGTCTGAGATGATAATGTAGCAGTAGAAGAATCAGTCGTAGAAATAGACGAAGTACTAACAACAGAGCTTGAAGAAGTCGAAACAGAACTGGTTGAGGCATTAAAACTTGACCCTACTTCCTGTCTTTTAACCAAAGGAACAAAACCCAACTCTTTGGCATCACCATTATCAACACCGTCAGCTTCTTTCTGTTTTTGTTGTTGCTGCTGTTTTTCAACTTGGTAATGAGACTCAAGATGGGCTCGAGAAGACATTAGTAATACTTGTAACGGTGTCAAAAATGGGTGCTTGTCCATACAGTCTGGTTCAACCACCTTGGGTTGACTAGCCTTACGGTCCATGATGCTAGACCAAGCATGAGACCACGAAGATACATGGTCAACCTCAGAAGATTGTGGGTTTGAATCTTTTTTCTCAGCATCTGCTGTATTAACAGTACCTTCTTCTAGGTTGGTGATTGCTGCATTACTACTGTCAATCAAAAGCGGCTTATTCTGAGATTCTGAAGATTCTGAAAAACTTGAACCACCAAAATTGGCCATTGCATAGTGAAAAGAAGCCTTGATTGAGTTGGCGATTTCGTTTCTGGCTATTTCATTTTCATTATCATTGTTGTTGTTGTTGCTGCTGCTGCTGCTAATGCCTGGCATCAAAGAAGGAATATTTATAGAAATGGCAGAACTGACCACAGCCATACTTAACAAATTGCAAAGCCACAATGTAACACAAGGTTTCATCTTTTTTTTCTCGGTTTGTTTTAGACAATTGTTTGTGTTTCTCTTTTTGGTTCTCAGATAGATTGATAGATAGATGATTATAAGGTTTTTGAAGTTTTTGGTAATATTTTTTTCTGTAGATTTTATGGTTTTCTTAGGATGGGACAGAAAAATAGGTACAAAGGTTATTTCTTAGTTTTATTTTCGTTTTAGAAAGTGTGTGTGATATTTTTAGGCCAAGATGTATGTATATTTATTTATATATATCGTTTTGGTGTATATGACGATGGTCATTGTTGTAAATACACATACAAACAGAAAATGTACGCAAGTAGTTCTGGACGTAGAGTCCTGCGGTTTTTAATATGGGGTAATAACTTCATCATGCTGGGGAGGCTCAGACTGGCAAAAAGTAAGGAATTCAGTGAAATTCAATAAACTGTCTTGGGATAGATGAATCAATATTGAAAATTAAGCAATGTTTTGATTAGTTTGTTTTTTTGTTCTTGTAGATCGTACATCTACAATAAATCAAGTTAATTACCGCATTGACCACTTTTTCATTTCATCTAGAACTAACATTTTCTCATAAAACTATGTCATAAATCTTAATTTTGGTTTAGGCTTACATTGAGTCATTCACATTTACATTTAATCCAATTTTTCTCATCCATTGTTTTCTTCTGTTTCTGTTCCTTTCTACTTTTTTTTCTTCCTTGATTCTGTTTTCTATATATTTAGGTTTTTTGACGTTAATACTCTCAACGGTCATTATAAGATTGTACTCCAACTTGCCTTTTCTTCCAAGATTATTTTCCTCCCAATATTTTGTTTTCCAAACTCAGACTCAGATTTACATATCCAAGTCAAAGTTGTCCATCCATCCAAGTAAATCATCACCTTTTGGATCTAACCAATCAATCCCTTGCATCAGCGTGTCCAAATGCAATGGGTCTGAAGAGCTGCCAGTGGTTCCGTAAAATGGTGTAATGTGTTGGTTTCCGTTTTGCAAAGAATTGAATCCATTCAACGATTGTTGGTGTTGCTGCTGCTGTTGTTGTTGTTGACTATGATGCTGGTGTTGGTGCTGGCGCTGATGTTGGTTTTGATGCTGCAACTGATTTAGTTGTTGAGGCAATGTTGATGCCGTTGGCGATGACGATGATGGTGCAGGCATTTGTGTCTGAGTGGCTTGGATGCTTGATGCAGAAGCACTAAGATCACCAAGACCTCCTTTGGGTGTATTTATCAAGCTCTCTGAGTAATCCGTAATCTGACCAACTCTCACTGATGCCGAATCAAGTGGGTGAATAGGAACAAACAACTGAGGAGAATTAGCAGCATCTACATTAGCATTTCTAATCACATCACGATCATTCTTGTCATCACTGTTGGAATTGTTGGGTGTCAATGATCCTGCAGCATCCGGTCCTCCAGTCGCCAACATTGTGGAAGGGTTTCCGATACCAGCCAACTTTGTCACACCTTGGACACCCGAATTGTTTATATGCCCGTTATCGCCAGTTGGAGGACCTTGTAACCCATCTGACTCTTCCAACGAGCCTGCTCCACCATTAGTTCCGTTTGTGTAAATCTTGACCCCATTGCTTCCATATATAATAGTCGATCCTCCTCCATACTGGGCAGCTACAGAGTTGGCATTTGTTGGAACTAATGTAGTAACAGTTGTTCCATTTGGAGTGGTCATTGTCGTAGTCGTGAAATCTTCTTTGGTGATTTGGTTGTAAAATGGTAACGGCGGGACACTGTCAACATGGCTACCGGGGACGCTATTAATAGAGTCAAATGAAAGCGACGTGTTGTCGCCGTTGTTGTTGTTGTTGTTATTGTTATTGTTACTGTTATTCTTGGTATTACCATTCGCGCCATTATTGTTAACGGCAGCCGCGCGGGCCGCTACAAAGGCAGCTGTATGGGTAACTGAAGACCCAATTCCTCCTCGCCGTCTAGCTTCATGGATTGCCCAAATAAGTTCATAAAACAGTGACGCTGTCAAGTGAGACCGCATACGCGTAATAATACCTGACGCTTTTGTAAAAAGTTCAGGGTGTGTGATAATGACAAAGTTGAGCTTTTCCAAAATCTTTGCAGTTCGCGAAATGTCGTTTTGAACATCTTTCCAAGCAGTCAGCATGTTTCGGAAAAGTCGGTGAACTGTGACAACAGATTGGCGAGCACTTTCTACATACTGAGGCAATAGCAGTGGAGAAAGATGTAGTCGGAACAAAATGAAACCTGCTAAACTGACGGAATGTCGAATGTAAATAGGGTATTCAATAATTCTTCGCTTTTCTGCCAGACCGCTGAATAAAGTGACGACTCTGGTCGCAGCATGGTACGCTTTGATGATGTATATAGTTTGGTCTTGGATTGGTGTTTCTGGAAGAAAGGAGAAAACGCAAATCATCATTTTGAGGTATAACGAGTAAATTTCCACAAACACATCATCGGTGCCTAGCTCGCCTACGAGTCTGTCAAGTTCTTGTTCGAGGATTCCCAAAGTAGAAAATCGGTTCTTTGGTTCTAATGTTCCATCCGGAGAAGTGACAGACGAGCCCATGAGGTTGACAAGCTTAGAACAAAACATGGCCAAGCAAACCAAAGACCTAAACGATTTAGGTAGTGACAAATCGGTGCGTGCTTGCTCTAGTAAATAGTCCATTGGCATATTTGGTGGCAATCCCAAATTGGCGCACCAAACTTGTTCCATTACAAAAATTGCAATCCATGTTCGGGTTCGCCATTTTTCAGCGTCAGGCAAACTTACTTGGGTTCTTGAAAACTCGTAAATGAATTTACCACGGTGTAGACCCAGCTGCATCGCCAATGACTTTGTTAAAGCAATGAAGCGATAAGAACAGTCGTCCAGTACCTTTTCGTTTGGTAAAGGCCAGTTTCCCAGAATCAAAAGAGCTTGGACAATATGTGTCGAACGAGGCGTTTGGATCCAACAAGTTTCAATAGCCAGTTGTTTAATCAACAAACACAGACTGTTGTACAAAGTAGGAGTTGGTTCGGATAACGACGCAGTAAGGCAAACAGTCCAAAACAACAACTGCGACTGTTGGTACAGTTCTGCTGCAGAGTTGGACTGGATGATGGGAAGAAACGGTAAATACTGGTTCATGAACCTTTGATGGAGTTCTTCTGCCTGGTCATGAGAAATCCGAACATCACCAACAATATAGTACTCAGGACGGGTATCTGAATCAGACACTGATGTTTGGCGCGAATAGTTGGAAGATGGGTTGGGAGACTGTTTTTCTGGTGGAGTCGCAACGCTCTTAAAAGAATCTACAAGATTGTTGAGACTGTTTAGATTGGTATTATTAGTATTAGTAGCGTTATTAGAGACTGCGGTATTAGAAGAGTTGCTGTTTCTACCTACACCAGAGTTGAGTTCCTGTATCGTTGGATTTGAATTTGAATTCAGGTTTGAGTTTGCATTATTGTTACTTGCAAGCTGAGCAGTAGTCGAATTTAAGAGTTGTTTTAGAGTACTGTTATCTGAAGACGATTCTGGTTCTGACCGTGCTGCTGCTTGGGTCTGCTGCTGTTGAAGATTCAAAACCGCAGCTGCTGCTGCTGCGACGGCATCTGGAGATCCTGCAACTGCAGTTTTTTCGAGTGCAGACGCCAAGACTGATTCACGCTGCTTGAGTGCAGCCAACTGTTGCTTTAGACTTGAAATATCGTCGCGCAAGGACTGAACTTGGCCACCTTTGTGAGGTTTGAAGTGAGGATCAACAACACATTTGCGGTTAGCATTGGCGCATTTGTCGCATGGAGCAGGAAAGACTTCTAAAGCATTGCATTTGATTTTTTGTTGGCGGCAATGTGTACAAGAGCGTATTGGGCGAGGACGCGAAAAGGCAGCATTATTGGATGATTGAAACGAGTTTGAGGGATCGGGAGCGTTAGAAGAGTTTGCGGAAGTCGAAGATGATGATGGTGAAGGCAAGATGGAAGATTTCCCAGTAGGGCCAAAATCTGGAGAAAGTGAAGAGTGACGATCAATAGAGATCCCAGGACTTTTGAAAGAAGACTGTTTGGATTTTGCAGTAGAAGGCGAAAAGTTTGGAGGTTTAGGAGCAATAGCATGAGTCATATGCTTTGTAGTTAAATCAAGAGCTCCTCCACTTGAAGGTTTTGAAATGGGAGCTAGTGGTGGCAATACTCCATGACTGAAAGAAGAAGTAGAACTTAAATTGGGCGAAGTTTTGTTATGTTTCTCTTGTTTTACATGATCGACGTGAGAAGCTAAAGACATTCTGCGTTTAGCACTTGGAGTCAAGTCAGATTCATAGTGTGAGCCCAAAATATTGGCATTAGAGGTATCATTACTATTAGATTTCACATGAGACCTTTTTCGAGGAGGTGGTGTAGGAAAAGAACCTTTGTGTGACGATGGTTCGGCAGATGAATCAATCGTTGGAGACTTCGAGGAAGTTGGAGATGAAACTGTATCATCGTCATTTAAATGAGTAATATCAACCATTCTGTAGTGGGTAAACTATTCACGAGTATTGTATTACTTGGGTATAATTTAAAGGTATGTATATATATATATATATATATATTTGTCTTGAGACGGTATTGTAATTTATAGGTTATAACTTATAATAAGATGTTGAACAAAATGTATTAAATAAGTACTTTATCTAACGCTGAATATATTAAATATTAATTAAAGTATCTGGAATCATTGAAAACTAATAAAATACGCGACCAGATCAGTGTTCAATAAGTTCATTGTCCTTCAAGTGTATACTACACATGTGGTAGTATTTCTTTAAGTTTTGGTTTGGTTTTTTTTGGAGTGATGTGAACTGTTACTGAAATTAAATTCAAAGTTGGTCATTCACAAAAGCTTTGAGGGGGTTGGCCACATAGGGTAAAAACCGGAGTTGGTTGGGTAGGTCACGTGTACTGACAGACCGAGGCCCCTTACAGACTCCATAATTTGCAAGTTTTAACTGTCAAAGCGCCAATTAAAAGAAACAGCTTGGTTGAAATTAATATATATACGAATGTCAAATATGATTATATGATTATATAAAAAAAACAAATAAATAAATAATGGATGAGAATAATGATAAAAACAACAGTAATAAAACAGAAACACGAATATACATGTATATAAAAATAAAATCCCAAATGTTGGTTACAATAGTAATGATCGTAGTAATAGCAATAATAATGATAAAAATACACACTTTTTTTCTTTACTCTTCCTGAACTTCTGCAATTGACTCCCTTGGAGAGCTCAGGTTAGATAAAAGTGACGATGATCCTGGCTGCATAGGTCGAATAGGAAACCCATGTGAGGCAGGACTCGTTCCACTAGCAGCCTGCTGCGGCAGAAACGAAAAGCCGCTAATCAGCTGGGTCGAATGATTATCAGGAGTAGCGGCATCTTCTGATACCAAAGTAGCAGTTTCTGAAGATGAATTAGGCGCAATGGTTGTTGTTGTAGCAGTATAACTAGAAGTAGTTGTGTTGGAAGTGGTTACTAATGTTGATCGCATAGCTGTGCAGAGTTCTTTAGGTGTTCCTTCTAAAGACAACAAATATGTTTCTGATGCTTCTAAAGAAGGTAAATACTCATATTCAGATCGACTAATTACCAAAAACAAAATCCAAAAGGAAATAAAAACGAAAAGTTAGTATACTGTTTTAAACCATAAGTCTGGATCGGGCTGGAATGCACAGTAGACACGCTTTTGAATATCAAAAAGTATACAAATAGATCCCCTAAACGCGCTACCCAAGAAAAAAAAATATTCTAAACTTACCTCTGTCTATTGATCTTAAAAACCTTTTCTGTGTGTTGTTTCAAGCCAGTGTCAGTCTCGTCATTAATTCCTACAAACAGCTCGTCTATGCAGCTAGTGAGAATTTTCTTGATGTTGGCCATCGAAGAAACATCGTTGTGGTTAAGCGGAAGTAAGTAGGGGTTGGGTTCATATGCCTCTTCTTCTGCAATTGTGTTTTCATCAGTCATATCGCTCATATTGCTTGAAATTGTAGGCGAACCATTGTTACTGCTCATCATTGTACTAGTCGTAGATAATGTAGGAGAGTTTGCTGAATCTAATGATGATTCTGTAATTCCAGTAGCTTCGCTGTCATTTGTACAAGTAGAAAGCACACTGTTGGTATTTCCAGCCTGGTTTTCTCCATTGGTTTCATTGTACAAGTTTAGACCTTCTAAAGTGAAGCTGAGTGAAGACACCGAAGGGTTCCTACTTGATTCAGGATGAATGTTATGAATATTTTGAATACTTCTGTTAAACTCTACCCCAGTAGTAGCACTGTCTTGCTCCTTAGTATTGACAACACAAGTATTGGCAGAGTGTTTGGAATCATGATTTGTAGTAATCCTACCACCGCTCTGGGCACTGTGATAATTGGAATACACAAGCATGCGGTCCATTACCACTTGAAGCCAATATAGTCGCCACTGGCGCAACACTTGACTACGTGGATACCAGAAAAGACGGTGAGCACTACGCAACTTTTCGAAAAAGGCCTTGACGAATTTCGGTGTCAAGTGGATATGGCCCAAAAGATACACAATGGTTTGCCCCAACACCAGGTTGAGCGTGGATGAATGAGACTGGGATGTCACCAGCGTAGAAAACACAGACAAGACGTGGTCGCATAAATCGCTGTTGAGCTGTTCAATTTCTTTTTTGTTCAGCTTCCGAGTAGGCTCATTGAGCTTAAATTCCTCTGCTTCACCATGACTATTTACAGAAACGACGGGTTCAGTAAATTCCGAATCCCCACCTTTGTTGACGATTTGAGGAATGGCTGAAACAGACGGCTTGTCACAGCTTTGCGATTGTTGAGGCGCATCAGATGACGAAAACGTTGAAGAGTTGTTGTTAGTAGTATTTGTGGTGGAAAACAGTGCGCTTGTAACATCAGCATGTTTCTTTGAAAAGCCAGCATTATGCTGTGTGCGAACATCTCTATCACCGCGCATCTGCAAAGCTTTACACATGTGACAAGCCATCAGACTCATAATAGTCATGATGTAAAGAGCAGGACTCTTGTCTAAAAAGAGTGAATCCACCAGGGAGTAAATCTGAGACAAGTTATTAAAACAGTTCATTGCCCAAAACCAATGATTAGCATTCTCAGCAAGCTTGATGATATGTTCACCTACAACTTCGCAGTATGGATACAAGTCATAACACTTGTTATCATTAGCAGGGGCTGAAATCACAGAGTCATTAGACCATACAGAAGAACGACTTAGGGAGCGCGAGTGGGCTTTAGAAGCATTTGGACCAGTACCAGTCAAGCCACCAATACCCAAGCCAGACAAAGGTCGAGGTCGGCTTCGTCCTGCTGAAGGTCGATTTAACGCAAATGATGAACGGGAATTATTTGCAGACTCATCTGCGATCTTGGAATGAAGTTGAGTAATAAGCTCATCTAGCACCAAAAGCTCCATAGACGAAGGAAACAAGTCATCGTTGTCTGAGTCTGGCATCAGCATTGGATTAAAATGAGAAGATTTACTGGACGCCAATGATTTGGATATTGAAGCTTTTGTACTATTCGGCGCTGTGGTGCTTTCAGAATTGTCGGGAGATTTTTGAGGTTGAGTTTGTGAATCGGTGTTGTGCTTTGGATTACTAGCCTCGTTGCGAGGAGCCTTGTTTGATTTGAAACTGTACCAAAAAGGTGAGCCAGAGGCAAAAGATGCGAGCATTGATGAATAACTTTTGGTATGAATATAAATAACTATGAAAAATAAGAGTGTGCTGGAGAAAGTCGAAACGATGGTATGAACACGGAGAAGGGTTAGAATCAAGAAAAAAGAAGAAAATTTCAAAAAGAAACAAAAATAGTGTAGACTTGAACAGCAAACACCTGCATTTATATTCTCACCCAAAACACACTATTAGATGGGGTCTATGAGATCTCGTTACAGAATGCTATTACCCGGAATTGTTACAAAATACTATTACATTATCTTTTTGTTACAGGAATATTTACATTGGGTATTACATTGTCATCACGTGTTAACCAAAAGTACTCCATTCAACGCAAAAGCCGTTGTACTTGTCATTCTCAGGGTTTTTGGCTCCAACAAACCAGGTTTTCTTGACAGTAGTGCCTAGACGACCTCCTCCAATGATATCCATAATCTTGAACTTTTCATTGTACTCTTTGCCAGTGACAATGTGGTGAGAATGGTAGCGCAGAGGGTCACCTGGGTACGCTACATACTGTCCTCCAAAGCGCAGACCTGGGGTCAAATAAAAGTTGACAGCAGCATCTTTATTATTTTCACCATGGTATCCTTTTTGTGAATGAAAGTATTTGAATGCTTCGTATCCTGCTTGGTTTGGTTTGATGACATGGGGCGAGGACAAGGTAGACAGCTTGGGTAGAGTGTTTTCATGTGTAGAGCCTTCAGCCTTGCTGTTTACATTTGACGAAGAGTCTGGCTTTTCGATATTGTCCTCGTCTTCGAGAGCACTGTTGCCTTGAAGTTCTTGATAATTTTCATTAACCTGGCGTATCACTGCTTCTCTATCGTATGCATGTTGTGGTTGGTATTGATCCTGATAAAAGGAATAGGCTGGTAGATACTCTGGCTTTTCTTTTGTACTGGTGGGTATTTCGTAAAACCGACCTGCAGTGCTTGGTATGTTATTGATCATTTTCAGTTCCTCCTCTGTGATTTTCAAGTCTTTAAATCCGTGTTCAATAAACTCCTGTTCTTCAGCACTAATGGTATTTGACGGTTCTTTAAGTTCTTTTTGTGTTGATTCGCTCACGCTTTGACTCTCTTCTGTAGACTTTTTGTCTGAAGTACTTTGATTCTTTTCACTGTTTTTACTATTTTGATCACCAGTCTTTCCCTTTTGCTTTTTTTTCTGTCCTTTTCCAGCGGCTTTTTTTTCCAACGCCTGTCGTCTCATCATCAAAGCTTGCACCTTATGCTCCATGTTTTGTGCTTTATAATCTTTAGCCAAACGCTCTTGTAGCTGCTCTTGGTCATCAGATCCAAACGTACTAATTGCAAACTCGTGGGCCTTGGGATCGTCCACCAAGTATCCCGCACCAACCTCTTCAACAAGGTATTTTACTTCTTCAGGCATGAGCACTAACGGAAGGCCTAGAAACTGATTCTGTTGTGGGAATTGCGGTAGCACTCCACCCAACACTCCGCAGACATGATACTTTTCGCGCAACAGAATGACATCCTCAATATCGAAAATCAAACCGCGTCCAGCGATAATTGTGATAGGAATCAGTCGGTCTTGTGAAACAGACGCTGATGTGTGAATAGTTTTTGTTGGTGTATGGGTTTGTTGAGATGTACTCATTGTTTTATTTAAAATCAAGTGCTTGTATTTTAACCTGTATTGGGCTGGTATGTGACTATGGATTTCTAAGTCAAACCAAGTTAAAAAAAATGAAAAAATAAAAAATAAAAATTTTAAGATGAGAGCATATATGACGGTCATACGGCTGCTATAAAACAGTATGTGAAGTGAAATATGTACTCCGCAGCACAGCGGCTTAGCTGGAACATATACATATCGTCAGTTGGCCTTTGTTTTTAGGCAGGCATGTGTGTATACTTGAGTATTTTTTGGCCGTTGCGCACTGTTGAATTTAATTCAATTATTATTTTTCTCCAGAATGCTCAGTCAGAATATTTGAAATAAAGGAGAGATTGTTGCATTTTCTGTTCAAACTTACATTTCAGCAAGGAGGAGATACAGCAATATTGAGAGTGAAAGTGGTCTATCACGGAAGCCGACCTTTTCCAAAACACACCATACATCTCACAGTATACACACTCAGGACAGAGAGTATTTGTACGAGATATCGGATTTATACCGTGTGGATTGACTGTGACCTAAAATCAGTTCCATATTGCGCACATTACAGGAATTCCCAGAGGTCTCACATTTCCAATTAATAGTAAGTCCAATTCAAAAAATATGCGGATTTGCGCCGTTTCATGCTATGACAAGTGATTTCACCAAGCCTAAAACTTTGGTAGCCCTGTAACAAAGAGATTACAGGGAACAAAAGAAACTGTGTTCAGACTAACAAAATACAAAAGACGTTTGATTACATACGCCATTCCTCATTAATTTACAAAAGCATTCAGTGGAGTTGGTCTAGCGATGGGTGATTAAAAGCAGTAAACATGAAATCATACCTACAGCATGAATAATTCCGATTGTTTTCAATAAATAAACCCCTGTGGCGAAGTAATTTACGAGTGTCGTTATCTTTTACTTTTCACAGTGTTTTCTATATGTATATATATTGTTTGCATGCATTTTCCAAAATCGACACTTCAAACGGTGAAACTCCATGGTAATCAAATTTATTATAACAAGCTGAAAAAAAAAAATAAATAAATAAAAAAATATTGTAACAGTAATTATAACAACAAATAAATCGAGAAATGATTGACACAAGTTTGTTGGAGATGAGTTCACTTTAAAAACATGAAACTTTGTTTTTCATTGTTGGTTTTGAGTCTCACCAATTTAACGTCGGGTTGTACGTGCTAATATAGATGGCAGTAGAACAAAAGAAGAAGAAAAAAAGAAAATAAAAACAGATAAACAGACACGATAAGGTTTAGAGTGCTTTGGCGTTTTTATCATTCTGATATTTTTGAATTATTGAATCCCTTTAAAAAGCTTTTGAAATAGATTTATATTAATAAAAGCAATTGACTGGTACCTGTGTCTTTAGTATTTTTGTTAATGTAGTTTTGAAAGTCTGAATGATAGGCTGTGTTTTAACTCTCTGACGAGTTGACAATAATATATCTTCAAATCTTGTAACAGTGACAGACTAATAAATAATAATATCACTGGTGATTGCCATTTTTCAAATGAGCATCACTAGATGCAATTTGGAACTAGTGCAGTTGTGCCCTTTTTCCTTGTTTAACATGTGTCAGTCATGCTGGCTTTTGTCTTGGAGAACCAGATGCGATGAAACATAGCCTAGTTCTTTATTACACATCGATACACATATGGCCATATACCGTTTACCCTCTTTAACCTTTTATTGCCCGTTTTACAAACCTACTTTAATCCAATTAAACGCAACTCATAGTGGATCTTTTGGATTGATTCAGCAATTTCACCTACTTTCTCAAAGTTTCATTCAAAACCAACTTGTTATTTGTTGGTTCTGTTACCAAAGCAATGGTTTGGTTGTTTTCTTAGCACAAAATTCAAACCTTCTAGTAAAATAGATAAAGATTTCACGTAGTCGAATTTTCAACTTGCTTTTACTCTTTGAGCTAGTACTGACACTCAGCTATTTTTCGATTTATTTTCCTGTTTCTGGAAAATGTATCCGGGTACATATTTTTTTGTTTGATACTCTTTTAAGTCTTTGGCACATATTCTAAAACAAAGTCTTGGAGTAAACAGCTTGAAAAGGGTGTAATTTAAAGGTTTAATACCAAGCATTGGTTTTATATCTCCATCTATATTTATGACTAAGTTTTTTTTTTTTTTTTTTTTTTTATGTTTAATTTGCACATTAGATTTTTGAACCAAAGAACTTTCTCAAAACGTACTTGGTGTATCGTACGCAAAAGATATAAATATAAATTCAAACAAATTCAATCTCTGTTTTCAATTGACTCAAAATATAGTATTTCTATAATGTTAAGTTACTAAATTCGATTTCTTCTGCCGTTTCAATTATTTCTTAATTATTATTTCACTTGATGTTCTTTTAAACTTTAACTTGATGGCCTGTAATCATCTCAAGGCTTGTTATAATTATTATTAGTAGTATTTTTGATTTATTTTTCTTCTTCTTCTGGTGTATTCCCCACTCCGTAACTACATCGAGCTCATCTCTCATAATGCAAGCATGTCCACACACCAACACACATATTAATACATCGACCATCTTTTTATACAAACGTAGAAACGCATACACCCTCAACGCCTAAGCATTTGTTATTCGGTTCTGGAAAGAAGTTTGGAAAGAAAGTTGAATAAAACCTTGATTTGGTAATGCATATTAATCCGCCAACAACAATACTTTTTAAAAATAGCTCTAACAACGACTACAATAAGAGTAAGATGGGTTGTGTATCATTTTGAGTAACTTGGTCAAGCCTGTAACGGTTTTTTCATATATATTTTTTTTTTCAATTTTGTACTTATCTGGAAATTGGAAAGACAAGAGCAAAGAAAAATGAGCGTATAGAATTTTCCCTGTCAAGAATCTTTTTGTGACAAATACAAATGTTCGTACTGGAAATGAGTTATGCTAGTTGGTTGTAACTAGTTGGAATCTTTTGTCTCTGTACTTTATCTTGTCCCTATTTGTTACCACATTATGATTAAAGATTCAACTGGGTCTATTTTTAACCGGCTTTAAAGAGGATTTGTAGAATGTTTTTAAAGCAGTTGCTTGACCTAATAACAGTACTTGAATATTATTAAAGTTGAATGAAAGTCTATATACATATTAAAGTCTGGTTTACATGTAAAGGAAATTTAATCAAATATAATATATATATTAACACATCTTCACATTAACTATCAAACGCATCCAACAAATCTGAGTCACTAATCAAGGCATCAGATTCTTCGTCCGACTCGTTTTCGTATCCTTCATCGCTATCCTTTTCTAAATCGCTGCTGCTAGTTGCTTTTTGTTCTGTTTTCAAAGAACTTTTAGATTCTTGTTCTTTATTATTATTAGTAGCAGTATTAGTAACATTATCAGCAGCAGTGGTAGTAACTTCACTTTTAGACACTTCTGGTTGTGGACTGGCTTTCTCTTTCTGAGTCGTTGAAATATTCACAGTCTCGTCGTCTTTGTGTTCCTGTTTTTTAGCCTCGATCTTGATTTTGTCGCCATTGTCTGGTAAATTTTGTAATGAAGCATTAATTGCTAGCTGAATCGCGTATTGTGAGTCTTCGCTGCTAAATTCATCACAGCTAGTGCTATTATCACTACTACTGGTCTTGTGATTTCTAGACATGCGAGACTTTCGGCTTTTGCTGCGCTTGCGTTTTGGTATTCTTTCTTTAAGCTTGATTTCCCCAAATTTCCGTTTTTTGCCATTACCATCAGTATCATCACTGTCATTCACAAATGCAGGTGTCAACAAACGTCTAGGCTTTCCTTTTCCTTTTGGATCCAAAGTTTCATCGTACTCCTCATTCTTAGTGCGTGCACTATTCCCAGAACTCTTGTCATACTCTTCAGTTTTGACATTACTCAAACTTCTGTCTCCATTACTAGTGCCGCGCTTGTAGTTTCCAAAAAACTCATTTTCGTCCATTTCCTCAATAGACGAGTCACTCAGCTCGGACAGTTCGCTAGCATCAGACCCCAGTTCTGTGAGCTGCGGAACTTCCACCTTACAAAGACTCGATAAGCTTGTTGGTTCAAAAGAAGTGGGCTCTGAAACTGTGCTTTTCTGATAATCGCCAATGCTGTGTTTACCATTAAAAGAAGAAAGAATGTCTTGCGTTGAAAGTTCATGTTTTGCAACTGTATGAGAGTTTTGTGCACTGACATTGTTGGTATCTTTGGCAATGTTTGCTGATTGTGTTGCATCGTCGTCAGCTTCTTGTTTAATAGATGGTTCGTCTTGCTTGTGTAGTTGGGTTGAAGGTGCCAATGAAGCTGATTCTCTGACCAAGTGGGCTGAATCAGTCTCTGGTGGTAAAAACCCGCCATCCTGGTTGTCTTCATCTTGATCTGGAAGAAAGCCGCCATCATTCTCGTCTTCTTTCTCAGCAGGAAGAAACCCTCCATCCAAATCATCGTCGTCAGCAGGAAGAAACCCACCGTCCAGTTCACCATCATCTTGAGAAGGAAGAAAACCACCGTCTAGTTCATTATCATCGATTTCCACATCGTTGTTTGTGTGGAGCTGATCACCAGCTATGCTTTGTGTTTCTTCGGGTTTTATAGTACCAACGTTGCCGCTTCTTCTGTTCTCACCCATGGTTTCTTCATCCGGGTCATATCTAAGCATTTCAACATCACTTTCTTCTTTAATACTTTCTCTTTGAAACAGCTCTTTTTCTTTTCCTTCTTCCTCTTCTTCCATTAAGTTTCTTAGCCTATGCTCTTCTTCTTCCAAATCTTCAACTGTTCCGTGCTGACTATTCAATCTCGCTTTAATTCTCAACGCCAGCAAATATCTGCGCCATCTCAACAGCGCTCGTGCGATCGCTTGCCGCCTGTCTTCCTCTTCTTGTTCCTCTTCAAGTCGTTTATACACTGCCAAAACAGCTTCTTCAAACTCTTTTGCAACAACAATACCGCCAACTTTTGCCAGCGCTCTGTTTGCATTTCCTCCACCTCCTCGGTCATCTCCAAAACCAAGCATACCTCGACCAGCACGTTTAGCATCCCATTCAGCACGCTTCGATGCAGCTTCGCGACCAAAATCAAATCCAATAATGGCTTTAGCGTAATCAACACCGATTAATCGAGCAGCAACATCGATATGTGGTTCCGACAGCAATACTGCACCTTCAGGAATCATCGACGGAACAAAAACATCAATGTTTCCATAAGCGTTCCTAGTAATTTCGCCATTTGGACCAACTGGTGGCGGAATATACAGCTCTGTTTGATCAATTGAATACAATCCAACTTGTACCTCGCCTTCATCATCGTCATCGTCGCCTTGGCCAAACAAATCGTCATCGTCAAAGTGTCTTGGGTTTCTGCCTCCTATTCCAAACGGCAACCCGCCAGCAGTTTTCTTGCGAGTAATAAACTTTTTTGGTGCAGCTCCTAACTTTAAAATACGACCTTGTTGGTACCAGTTGCGTGCGCTGCGAACTGCTTTGACATCGCGGCGACGATAAACATACTCAACTGTAGAAGATGAGTTTGCTGCTGCAGAAGCAGCAATGGCAATGGCGTTGTGGTTGTTTGATGATCCTGGGTATATATGTGCTCTATTTTGATTATTGAAATTTGCCCCAGCTCGAATTAATGAAGATGAATATGAAGAGTTGGTTGCGGAATTGGCATCCAAGACTGCAGGAACAGCAGACGCGACACCACCAGACTTTTTAATTGCAAGTGTACCGCAAGGTGTTTTGGGTTCAAGAATCTCATTGTGCTTTAAATGCCGTTCAAGCACATACACTGGATGATTTTTAAAGTCTTGAATTCTGTTGGGCAGCGGCTCAATTCTGCTCCTGTCCTCCATTTCTTTCTCTTCCAGCCTATCTTGTGGCGATTTTCTCTTGTGGGTATATGGTTTGAGCAGCTGATTGTACCACTCTTGTCCTTCCTCCGTATTGGTAATACGCTTTTGGTGAACTTTGGCGTTATAATAAAATGCATACCGGCGAGTTACATCAGTAACACAGCCATCAACATCAAACGCCAGTACGTATCTCATGTTATTGGCTGGGTCACTCAATGCAGGCTCAAATTTAGAGCGTTTACGAAGAGATGAAACTTCGATATACTCTGTGACGGAAGGGTCAATTGATATCCATCTTTTCACGTATCTGTCCCACACTTCAACCCAGTAAATGGGATGAGGGCTACACACATTGTTTGCTGGTGTGCTTTGGGAGTCTACCTCTTGATTCTGTGTCACTGACACAGCAGACCGAGTAGTGTTTTGTTTAGTCTTGCGTTTGGCAGATTCTTCGTCTTTTGCTTTGACACCGTTTATTGGCATGTTTGATGTAAAATCAATAGGTTGTAATGAACAAACAAGACGTGCTGGAATACCTACCGCTCGCAAAAGTGCGCAGAATCCTTGTGCTGCCAAATCACGAGATCCTCTAAACCGCTTGGATATCAATTTAACAAATCTCGCCCTGTCAACCTTTGATTCAATGATTCGATCCTGTTAAAAAATAAAAGCAACGTTAATAATTTTTTTTCAATAAACAACTTCCAAACCAAAACACTGACCTTTTTGTAAACATCACACCACGAAACATTTTTGATTCCTCGTTCTTTTGCAGTTCTGAACAAGTTTTCATTCCAGTAAACCATTGCATGTCTCAAGCCATCTAAAAGAGTACGAGAACGCATCAAGTCTTGGGTATCCTTTCCGTATTTTTTAACTTTGTGATAGTCTGGCTGCAGTTCTTTTCTAATAGATCTTGGAAGAATTTTGCGAAACCGCTCAAGAATAGTTGGGTCATTACACCATGAGTTGCGGGATCGAACATGGCCAAGCAAACAAATCAAATGCAGTTTATGAATAACCAATCTGTCACTTTTTTCTTCCTTTGAAAGTAATGTTGCACCTCGTTTCTTACTCTTGCCGTTCTTCTTGTTTTGAAGCAATTCAGGATTAATAAAGCGAGATGAGACTTGAGTTGCAGATGAACCATTAGTCTTGTCGTCATTTGCACCAAGAACAATAGTCAGCTTTTCAGGAACCTTTTCGGTTTGAGTCTTGTAGGCCTCTACTGCAAGTTGATGCCTCTTTTGACGAGCTTTTTCGTCTTCGCTCATATCTTCGTCTTCATCCAAAACATCTTCGAATTCAAGATCATCATCACTGTCATCATCTTCAGCTACTACATCTTCCCAGTCTAAGTGTTCCTCGTCATTTTCATCAATGTTTGAGGTTGAAAGGTCTTCAGCAAAATCTGAGCTAGCCTGGTCGTCGTCATTGTTCCCGGTGGTTTCTTGTTTCTCTTCGTCTTCAGCACTTTTCTGATCTTTATCCAATACTTTTCCATTTTCTTTTTCCAGTCGCCTTCTTGCCGACGATGGGAGCTTTTTAGGTGCAGATTTTTGATTTTTTTCTTTAGTGTCTGAATCTTTGATTGCTTCAGCCAAAACTGAAGACAACGAAGATTTATCATCATTGCTTTTTGGTTGTACTCCTTTATCCCTGTTTCTACTACGAATTGGTCCGCTCGGCGGTTGCCGCCGTGTCGAAGATTCATTTATACCTGATTTCGAAGAACTCGAGCCAGCTCCACCAGTTCCGTTTTTCAACACACCTCCAAGCATTGACAAATACTGTGAAGCAATTGGAGTTCCAGTTCCATCGTATCTCAATCCAATTGGCGCACCGTACTTTGATTTTATTGCCGCTCGAGAAGCGGCCTGAGCTGTTGCTCTTGATGGCCGTGGAGCATCTAGACGTTGTGGGAAAAGGTGGCTTGAAGATGCAGATTGTGTGGACCGTCGCTTTTTTTCACGGCTATGGGTAGAATTGGGCTCATTATCATGTCGCTGATGTCTACTATTCTTATCTGAACCAGTGTTTGAAATAGATTTGGATGACTTGTTTTTGTCTGGGCCCATTATGTCATGGAATCAGTAGAAACCTTTTCAAAAAACAATGATATTTTTATCACTTTTTTGTTGATCAAAGTGTTTCATGAATAGCTTTAAAATAAATATGGTATTGGAAAATGAAAAAAACAAGATTCAGTGTTATTTTATTTTAAGATATTGAAGGAAAGAGATGATTGAAAAGTTGGATATTGCTTGCTTTGGTCATCTGGCGCGAAAATATAACTGCTTAGTAAGCTGATTCTGACACATTCAGACTCATTTCACATGACGCAGTTCGCGAGTTTACTTAAATTACGACTTGAAATTAAGGTCTAATAAATGGAAAGTAGTGTATATTTAACACGAATAAAAAGTTCTAATTTATTTATCACGGAATTAAAAGGTTGAACCTCTGGACTTTGCTAAAAAGAAAAAATATACTAGCGCAGCAGTAGTTGTAAGAGTCACACTAAGTGAAACGGGCCAGCGAAACTGTTGAGGTGTATTCCAAAGCAGAGTTTGGGCATAGGATAGTAATTCGAAAAACGACTGGCATGCTGCTTCTGTAGCTGAAAAGCGAGCTTGATGTGTAGGAGAAACACCTTCTTGAATTAGTACTTGAACACAAAGGTCAAATCCCCAAAGTCCGATTCTCGAAAAAATAATGCTGAAAACAAATGCAAGCAGCAAGACCTTTGGAGATAACGATCCAAACTCAAATTTTGGTGCAGCCGAAGAAATAGATGCTGCTATGCTTGGAATATAGCCCTGAGAATCGAGGTATCTGTAAACTTGAACAACCGGGCCATTGTTAGAGTCCCAATTCAAAATAGGCCAAGCAATAGCTAAACCTGTAGCCAAGCATGTTGCTTGCCACAAAATAAAAAATCCACCAGTTGTTTTAGTACCAATTTTACGCATTCCAAATGGTGCGAGAAACGTCGCAGAAAGTTCGCAAAAGGAAGACAGTGTGCGAAGTAAACCAATCTCAACTGGACTACTTCCACAAAACAAAAGGAATGAAACCATTTGGGCACCAAAAGACAAAACAGTGAGGTAAAGAAGTGAAAGACTGAAAGAAGGGAGAGCCATAGGATGTGAAAAATAGAAATGAAAGGGGCGAGTAAAGTTCTCATGAATGCTGGTAACAAATTTGGACATCAATGATCTGTTTGGCGAGTTTGGACTGTTGGAGTTAGTGTCATTAAACGATTCTTCTGAACTAGAATCACTTGAAGGAACTGGCTCAGCATCTTTGACTTTGGGAACATGTAACTCAACACATCGTCGATAAACATTTTCAATAGTTCCATATTCAACAAACATTGATACCAAGTTCCAAACTAACAAAATCCAAAGACAAATAGCAACATTGAGATAGGCAAAAAGATAAGAAAATGAAAGAGGGCCCACAAGCTTGCAAAACAAGTCGATTCGTCGCATACGAGCATTCAGAGTTTGAAGAATAACTACAGAAGGAGTCTTTCTGGGAGTTTCAGATGATGAAGACTCTGTTTGATTAGACTCATCAGTGTCCGATGAGTTTAATGTGGAATCAAAGGCTTCATGAAGAATTGAGGATTTGGACAACACAACCACCCAATCTCTTTCAACAGCAACTGTATTCATTGTAGAACACAATCTCTCCGCACATGCGCAGACAATAAGGATGATCATGAGGATAATGATTTGAAAAGTATATATAGAACCGCCTTCATCATAAGAGCGATGGATATCAATTTCCATTGCCCAAAAGCAAAGACAAGTGATGGCCACAGCAAGTCTTTGGTAAACAATCGAAGTTCGAACAACTTTCAGTCTTCCAACGGTATCAATGTATTTTCCTAATGGATGCGAAAACACCACAGACGATAAGGATCGGAAAAGCGCATAAAACGACAATGGCACAAAAGTGTTTGGAAACAAAGAAGACAAAAACAAGGTTGCTCCATACTCCAACACTCGAGCATTCCATGTCGAAAGAAAGTGAGAAAGGTATAGATAAAAGTACAAACTAGTTATAGAAGAGTGAAAATTGATTGTACTTTTCGTGCGTGGACGAGACTCTGCTGCAGTTCCGTAGCTACGTCTCTCTTCGTAGACTTGGTCAATATCTAGAGTAGTAGGAGCATTGGTATCGTCAGAGATGTTTTCCAAAAGAGCAGAAGTCTCTGTATTTCGCGAGCTCTTCTGGTGGCTGGACATAATTAAGCAACTTGAGAAAAAGATGAATCAATTAGAAATTATAAACTAAATGTTCATGTCATAAAAAATAGCAATTTTTTGAGAAACGAATAATGAACGAAGACTATCTCCATGTTTTTTTCTTCCATATTTTATATCGTAAAAAAATATTTCACGTGATGGATAATATTTGTTTCTTGTATGATAGATCATACAACGAACCGGATCAGTTGCCGAATAAATAGCAATTCAACTCAATTTATTCATGGGTTATAGAACTATATAACATAGATGTTGTAGCCATCCTTTTACATATCATTTTGTATAACTTCAACAATTTGTAGATTTTCAAAACAACAATTCTTAGCTTGTACCTATGTCAGCCCGAACATAAGCCCTAATGCTAGCTTATGAGGAACAGGGAAGCCATTATAGGGCAAAAACCTTCCTGACTTATTCCACTTGGCATCATCAACATGTAATTTTATTATTATTATTTTGTAAAATGGCTCCTAATCCCTCTTATCAGCAATAAAGACTGCGACTGCACGCAAGCCCCTAATACTATTCAAGAGAGTCGATAACTCCATTGCAGGAGACACCCGTCTAAGCTTCGCTCATTGCGCTTCAAGTAGAGTACAGTACAACAGAATGTGAGTTGCTGTTTCCAGTTGTCCACATTCACAATTGTAGCTTTCCTTTGTGATTCCAAACTTTTGGAACCATGCACCAAATCGTCCATGGCTTGTTCTGAACTGGGTGATTCTGCTCATAACTCGTCAACTATCCTTTTCCATAATTTCAACTGTGACTGACTTCTGCCTCTTGTCTGTACATTGTGTGTCTGCTGTGATGTAGCGGTGCCATTGGCCTTCGGAGCTTGAGTTATACTCACTCTCCCAGTCGTCAAGAGCCAGTTGTACAGATCTAGTAAGAGCATTTTGCTGACGCTTCTTTGCTTCATCAACTTCTGTTGGTTCGGTGATTCTGTCAACTTGGTCAAGCTGTTTCATCAAGTCCTCCACCTGATTGTATTCATGAAGTCCAGTCTGGTACCATTTGGAATTACACCAGCTTCTTTCTGTAATGCGTCAATAGGTGTGGTTTTGTGAGCACCAACCACTCTTCTTAAGGCCATACCGAATAACTAACTGTGTCTAACTTTAAGAAAAAAAAAAGCATCTCAAAAAATTTGAATTTTGTAAAAGTACCAGAATAAATTTTAATGTGTATTTTAGTTAAAAGTTTACCATCGATTTAGATATTAATGTTTTGGACAGTTGCACAAGTTTTATTTTTTTCGCATATAAATCGACGTTACTGTCTTGTTGAATGAATGGCATTAAATGGAACGCAAAAAAAGCCTTCTAGAACACAATTTTACTTTGAGAATGAAAGTTCATATATTTATAGTTTATAGGGTTTTTCAGTTATCTCTCCGGAAATACAGTGAAATCTTAATGTTTTTAGAAAATCTAAGCTTGGAAAGGTTGAGCGAAAAAAAGGTAAAACTATAAATATTCTCGAAAAAATGCAAGGTAAAAACAATTTGAATAATTGAATCAAGAAATATAGCTATGGCACAAAAATTGATGTCGCTTAGTTACTCACCAGCATTACCACATTTTCTAGCCATCCATCCTCTAATATCATAAGTGCCTCTCCATAACGATTCTGTATCGCCATTATACTCGTTCTCTCCCTTCCATTTGGACTCTATTTGAAAGCCCATTTGTCTAATGGCTATTTCCAGCTCTTCTAAATTAAACTCGACCTGCGGTGCAGTTCCCCATTTGAGTGGCCCGTAGTTGATCCAAATACCATTTGGCTTGAGCAGTTTCCGTATAGTGTCTAAATATACAAGCGCGTTTTCAGCAGTATCAATTAGATAAAGAGTGACAATGGCGTTGTATCTTCCAGTACTGCAAGTTTCATCAGCAAAGTTAGGTCGATCATTGCAGTAAGACTTTGAAGTAGTTCCATTATTTTGAGAAAGTTTAGTGAAATCGCCATATTCCAAAGACAATGTACTGGGAATTCTAAGTGTCTGGTGGCTGGGTGACGTTGTGGGGCTCTTCGTTCTTAAGTTATTTTCAACAGTGCTTTCAGTTGTTTCAACAGTTGACAGAACTTTGTATTTTGATTTAAGGTATTCCGGGAATTCAAATTCAGGAATAGTACAAGGACGGGTTTGTGATTTTCTCGCAACTTGGTGTGAAAAATGGTGAATGTATGGGTATAAATCAAAATGTGTTGACGAAGAATTATTATCGTTAACAAATTGCGGCCTTTTTGGGAATTTGAAAAGAAAATTTGCGGCAATATCCATTACCCCTAAACAATCCAAAGCTTCCGTTTGAAATCCCATCCGACTAATTTCGTACGCAAGACGTCCCAGACCTGACCCAGGAACAAGTACACGAAAAGAAGATCGACGAGTTTTTGGTATATTTAAAGGTTCAGTATTAACTTCGCAAGTCTCTGAATGTATATTTCCAATCATTGACTGGGCTGAATTTGCTAACTGTTCAGCCTCAGAGTCAGATACTGGAAATTCGTCATCCAATCTGGAGAGAATGGGCTTGAATAGTTCATCACGCTGTCTCACAGTTTCAGGGCACCAGTCTCGAACAAACTGATGCAACACATCTATCACAAGCCTGTTGGATATCGGATTTGCAAGCTTAAGCTCAGACTCGCAAACATTATAATGATCAATAGCAAAATCTGCCATAGAAGAAACAATCTGCTCGTTTGCCAAAACTTTTGTTTCAATGTCTTTTAACCGTTCAAGGTATCCAGTTCTTTTGGCAATTTCCTGATGTTCTAAAGGCATTTTGGAAAAAAGGGTATACATGCGATTAATTATAGACGACGAACATTCTTTGTAGGTAATTAATCCAGCGATACAGTTGAGTAGGCCTTGTCTCTCAGGGGAAATTGGCGTCGAAGGAATTGAAGCATCATCACGAGAAACTTCAAGCAGCGGTTTAGTTGACAGTGACTTATTTCTTGATGAGCAAAAAAGAGTTGAAGCTAGAGATGTCGGTTTTGTAAATGAGAGAAGACAAGAATTTGGAAAAGTAGCTGGGGATTTCAAGGACGGAGGTTTTGAGTATGAAATAGAGTTTTTTGCTGACCAAAAAGAAAAATAGGATGCTTTTTTAGAGTACCAAGAAACAAAAAAGTATATTACTAACGCAAATGTGATGGTCAGAAAAAAAGATTTTGAAAACGAATGAAATTTCAATAACTGAAATAAAGCTAAAGACAAAACAGCTTTAGCAACTAATTCAAGCGTAGGTGATGAGTTTTCATTTGAGCTGTTACTTGTTTTTCTATTAAGGGAGTTCATGAACAGTGTATTTGAGTGCACAACTGAAATAACAATGATAACTGTGTAAAAGAGTGTAACTTGTATTAACAAGTACGAGTTCAATGCGTAAACTCAAGTCTAAATCAGTCTAAAAAATAATTTTGGACATTGCACATTTTAGAAAGGAAACCTCCGAAACGATTTTTAAAGGAAGCGGGAAATTAGCCGGGACTGAAATATATAGTGAGTCTCGAAATCTTGATACTACCTTAGAAGACTAAGATGAAATTTGCTTTGAACGAGGACTCATGACTGAAAGTTATTGGCCAGAAGGAAAAAACAGGCATTACGTCATAAGCGAAATAATGTGCAGGCTTAGGAGAGCTATTTAGCAAGTACAGGCTTTTGTAAACTAGCTGTTTTTACAAGTGCCTGTCTCAGCGACCTTGTTGTGAGTACAATCTTGGCCAACATCCAGGCTTTTTTTTTTTTTTTTCATAACTACATCCACTAAAAGCAATTTTAAAATAATGGCACAGATTTTTTAAATTTTGGAATATTTTTTGGTAGCATCCACTTCAACAAAAGACAATTGTTTATTTTCTATTAATTTACAGTTCTCCCTTTGTCAATATTTACAACAGTGTTATCAGTACTTAAAATCTATATTTTCTGCTTTTTATAATGACGCTAGGTAAAAAGCACAGCTTGCTTGGACGTTTTGGCCACAACTCAGGCGGTGCTACTCACACAATTGATGGCCAACTTCCGGTTTATGGTTCGATTAGAGAAATGGATACGCTACCCTCATTATCACATTTAAAGCCAAAACGAAAGTTCAGAAGCAGCAAGTCGATTCTTTTTCGAAACCAACAGAAGCAAGGGAAACAAGTAGATCCTTTACCTCAATATCAACGTCTCGGTCAGCATAATTATTACCTCCCTGCAAGCCCTTCCAGGGATCTCAAAAAGCTACAAAAATTAGAAAAAAAGATTCAGAAAAAGCACGCCAAGGTAATGAAAAAACAACTGAAAAAAAGCCGCAAGCACAGTAAGAAATACAAAAATACTAAGCTGGTTCCACCGCCAGCACCGCGGAATGCTGGGTTGACTGGCACATTGGCTTTCTATCTTGGTGGAAGCGAGATGTCAAGTCAGGGACAATATCAGCCTGGAAACCAGTTTGGATTACGGCGAGCAGGAAAAAAAACAGGTAGAAGAGTAAGACTGTTGAAAAGGCTGTTGCATTCTTCAGCTCGATCACACTTTTTGACTCAACGACAACAATACCCATACATGATGAACCCCGGCTCTGGATATGATGCAAATCAATACAATTATGGTCCTTCGTTTGGACCGCCTTACCACAACATGCAGGAAAACATTGTTGGATACAGTGAATCAGGATACAGCGAATGGGAAGACATTGTTAATCCCTTGAGCTATATCAGAAAAATCCGACAATATATTAATCCCATGGACCGTGTACGGGCTCGACTACTAAACTCGTATGTTTACCGAAAACGAGATGTTGTGGCCTCATTAACAAAAGCGCCCATAAAAATGCTGATACAGCCCGACAAGTCAGTCACAAGCATGCTCAAGATTTGGATTGATACTGTTCAAGTTCCTTTGATGTGGATGTGTGTTAACAGAAATAGTAAAGCTAGGAGGAAAACTCGAAATGGTAGAATTTCGCACACTAACTCTCGGTTATCTCGAATCCCAGATTGGACTGGCTTAGAAGGCAAAGTGAAAAAGTTAAGACTTAGGAAATTGATTCCGTTCCAAAAAAGCAAGAAAGCAGAACCTGACTGGGGGTTTTCAACAGAAAAAATCCCATCGTATATTTTCGCTGTAGTCAGGAATTTGGTAAAATATTCACAGCAACCTAGTCCAAAACCAAACTCACCGTATCGTCAACGGGTTTTGAATTCGGTATTTGATATTTTAAAACAGACAAATATTGCTGGTAGTGGCAAAGTTGTTAAAAACACACCAAAAAGCAAAAAGAATTTAAGAAACAAAGTAGGTGTTTTTGTTGGATGGTAATTGCTTTTCAACTAGTTGTCTTAAATAAGTTTATATATATACTAAATTAATTTAATTTAAATCATTGCTTGTATTTAGTTTGGTGCATTTAAGCGATTGCTAGTTACTGGAAAATGAGGAAGTGTTGATCCATACCCCAGATTATTGAGGAAGTATGGATCCGTAGCATATCCGCACATTTAAATCTTGACAAGCCCTAACCCACAAATATTTTTAACCGCTAGGTCATATTCTACCTGTCACAAACATAGAAACACAGGCTGAAATTGCCGAAACAAGCGTTTTCACTTTTGGCTTTTTGGGGGTATAAAGAGACTAACAAATCCACCTGTTGAGAAAAAAATCATTCTCTACTTTTATTTTTCTATTTATTTGATATACACATTAATACACACTAAAACTATATCTGTTTTCTACACATAATTCCAGTCTCACAAACAATAAATATGAACCCTCTTAAACAAATTACTAAATTGGCGCACATTCCCAGATCCCGAGCTTTTTCCAGCACTTCAACACTTGGAAAAGCTGTATTTGATTGGGAGAACCCTTTCAGATTAGATACATTGTTGACAGATGAAGAGCAGGCTATTTCCAAGAGCGCACGCGATTATGCACGAAACCAACTATATCCCCGTGTTTTAGAGGACAGCCGTAATGAACACTTTGACAAGCATGTTATGAGAGACATGGGTGAAATGGGCTTTCTTGGTCCCCAGATTGATGGATATGGATGTGCAGGTGCATCTTCAACAGCCTATGGCTTGATTGCTCGTGAGGTTGAAGCTGTTGATTCAGGATACAGATCTGCCATGAGTGTTCAGTCCTCTCTTGTTATGCTTCCCATCAACGAGTTTGGCACAACAGAACAAAAGGAACGATTTCTTCCTAAGCTTGCCACTGGTGAGCTTGTAGGATGCTTTGGTCTCACAGAGCCCAATCATGGCTCTGATCCCGGTTCAATGGAAACTACTGCTAAACCTCACCCCACTAAAAAAGGCGTGTATGTTTTGAATGGTGCGAAAAACTGGATCACTAATTCACCCATTGCTGACATTGCTGTTGTATGGGCTAAACTTGACGGAAAGATTAGAGGATTCATTGTTGAGCGTGAGAAGGTTGACGCCGGATCTGGCGGCCTTGCTACACCCAAGATCTCAAACAAGAATGCTTTGAGAGCCAGTATTACTGGTATGATTCAAATGGATGGTGTTGAGATTCCAGCTGAGAATATGTTTCCTGAAGTTGAAGGTCTCAAAGGCCCATTCACTTGTTTGAACAGTGCCCGATTTGGTATTTCTTGGGGTGCAGTAGGCGCTTTAGAAGAGTGTTTGAGTTTGGCTCGTCAGTATGCTTTGGACCGCAAGCAGTTTGGAAAGCCACTAGCATCCTTTCAGCTTATTCAAATGAAACTTGCTGAAGCCATGACTGATGTTGCATATGGCCAGATGGCCTCTTTACAAGTTGGTAGATTGAAAGATGAACATTTGGCTACCCCCGAAATGATTTCAATTGTCAAGCGCCAGAACGTTGAGCGAGCATTATACCACGCAAGAAAGTTGATGGAGATTTTTGGAGGCAATGGTGTCAGTGATGAGTATCATATTGGAAGAATTGCTCATAACTTGTTTGTGGTCCAAACTTATGAAGGCCAGAGCGATATTCACGCTCTTATCCAAGGTAGAGCTATTACTGGAATCCAGGCTTTTGCTTAAACTTGTGAAAGGCACTTTTCAAGACTATGGTAGGCGCTTGCTCGCTTGACTATATTATGTATTACTAGCTATTCACTTCATACCTAACATTTCATTTTATAAACCTTGTGACTTTTATAATTATTTCAATAAAACCTTTTACATTTCAAAGGTCTAACGCTATTCAGTATAATAACCAAAACCAACAGCCTATCACGTGCGTAAACAAATCATAACCATACTTTTCGCTATTTTAGATACGTATGAGCTGTTCGTTGTTCATACTAGCTACACAGAAATGAATAATGAAATGGAATATAAATTAAAAGAAGAGTATGTGTTTGAAGTTCTTGGTGGTGGAACCATGGGAACAGCGGTTCTAAATGCAGTGTCTCAAGCAGTTTCTAAAAGCCAAAATCCGAACAAGTTTGTTGCTAAACCTTCCAAGTTCATTACTAGCATCGCCTCTACAGAATCCGTCAAACGGTTGAGAAAGCAGTTTGGATCTAAAGTTAGTGTCATGATTAGTGATAACTCTAAACTGGTTGAAAACTTTAATGTTATTATTCTTGGATGTAAGCCATATATGCTTGAAAGGATTGTGGGATCCATTCCAAACGAACTGTTCAAGAGTAAAATAATTGTTAGCTTATTGGGAGGAAAAACAATTGAGCAGACGACACAATTTTCTGGTAACAACGCGCTAGTAGTACGTGCGATGACCAACACACCAAGCAGCATTGGTGCTGGCATGACCGCTTTGTCGTACCCAGAAGGTGTTTCTGAGGATATCAAAGGCAGTATAGACTGGATATTTAATCAAACAGACAGATAAGTAGTTTTGGATGAAAAATATATGAGTGTTTCTACTGCTCTTTGTGGAAGCGGACCTGTCTTTTGCTTTTTGCTCATTGAGGCTCTTATCAACGGTGCGGTCAAGATGGGTATGCCATGTTCTATTGCACAAGAATCCGCTGCATAAGTTTTATATGGCACAGCTCAAATGTTGTTATAAGGAGATTATCTAGCGATTCTTCGAAATGATACTTGTCCTCCATGCGAAGCAGCTATCAATCGGTTATCAGTTTTGGAGAAAAACAATAATCGAAGTTTTGTTGCTGAAGCGATTGACGAGACCGCTAACCTTTCAAACAAGCTATCCAAATCATGAGTTATTTTACAACATGTTCAAGGAGTATTTTGAATCTAATTTATTAAAATAATGCTACTTTAAATAAATATTTTTTTGGAACGGAACGGCTTATATGAAGAGAATTATATCCAGCCATGTTTATCGTACTATTTTAGTTTGAAAAAACAAAAACAAAAAATACGAGGTGTCATACCCATTGTAGTGAAACAACTAGGACTAACACATGAAAGTGCAATCTTACCCTGTTGCAAAAAACATCTTGTTACCTGTATTTTTGTACATTTATATAAATCTATTCAAATTATTGACGATCTCTGACAAGCTGACGTTAATTCCAAATAAACATGTCATCTTAATATAACAGGTATTGAATCATGAGAGAATTGATCCTGAATCAGGCCGTTTATGAAAACAAAAAAACAACTGTTTTTTGCAGGTGAAATCCAACGTAAAAGATATGTATGACGAAAAGCTTCAACCCTAACCTTATCATCGGCATTGGCTTTAAACTGTTGAAGCTTACGATGGCTGGTAATGATTTATATATTTAATTAACAGTATAAATAATATATAATTAATAGTACAAAAATAACAAAAATACGACTGTATTTGCAATACTCGGTACTATATTATCTCGATTGTTTTCCACTGTAGTGAAGCAAAGGAAAAAACGAAAAAACGGTCTCGGATGATTTTCAAATTCTTGGAACGGCTGTAAAAACCTATGAATTGTTCAAAAAAAAAAAAAAAAAAAAATAATTGATCCCTTTTTCTTACGCACTACATCAACATTAGACTTTTTGAAAAAAAAGGACTTATTTTCGTTGTTTGAGACCGTTTATTCATCTTGTTTTGCTTGTTTTAAACAATTTCGAATTTAGTCGGTACCTAGCTTTCACAAGTTTGTCTTTATCTTTCCTCTCGTTTCCTCTCGTTTACTTGTTGTTCTGCATTTTTCACACGTCATCATGGCTCAGGTAGACGTTTTAGATCTCACAGTCTTGGTTGTGATCCTTCTCGGAACTGCATTGTACTTTTTCAGAGCTTCCATTTTTGGTTCCAAAGAACAGTCTATGGAAGACAAGTACAAAAATGGTTTTGGCAATTCAGCTGCTACTTTGGCTGGAAGCACTCGCGATATTGTTGAAGCTCTTGAAAAAAACGGCAAGGATGTCATTATTTTCTATGGCTCTCAAACTGGTACTGCCGAAGATTACGCTTCTCGTCTTTCTAAGGAAGCCTCCCAGGTTTATGGTCTCAAGTCTATGGTTGCTAGCGTAGAAGATTACGATTTCGAAAATCTAGACGCTATTCCTGAAGATAAGGTTGTTGGCTTTGTTATGGCTACATACGGTGAAGGTGAACCCACTGATAGCGCATTTTCCTTTTATGAATTTATCACTGGTGAAGACGTTGAGTTTTCTAAAGGCTCTTCTCTCAGCAACTTGAAGTACGTTGTATTTGGTTTGGGTAACAGTACTTACGAGCACTATAATTCTGTTGGCAAAAAGATCAACTCTGTTCTTGGTGAATTAGGTGCTACTAGACTTGGTCCGTATGGTGAAGGTGACGATGGTTCCGGAACTATGGAGGAAGACTACTTGGCTTGGAAAGACGAACTTTTTGATACCTGGAAAACAGAGCAAGGCTTGGAAGTACGTGATGCTGTTTATGAGCCTGTTTTGAACGTTTCCCTTGTTGAAGATTTGACTACTGAAGACGAAACTGTGTACCTCGGAGAGCCTAACAAGGCCCATTTAATGCACAATATCAAGGCTCCTTACACCACTGTTAATCCTAAGATCTCTTCTGTTGTTGAAGCCCGCGAATTGTTCCAAACCCCAGACCGAAACTGTGTTCATCTTGAGCTCGATGCTGAAGGCATGAAGTACAAGACTGGTGACCACTTGGCTTTGATCACTCAAAACTCCGATGACGAGGTCGATAGATTTTTGACAATTTTGAATCTCAAGGACAAGCGTGATGAAGTTATCGATGTTTCTGTTATTGATCCCACTGCTAAAGTTCCATTCCCTGTTCCTACCACTTATGATGCTATTGTTCGATACCATCTTGAAATCAATGGTCCCGTTTCTCGTCAATTCATGTCCTCAATTGCTCCTTTTGCTCCCTTTGAGGAGGCCAAAAAGAACGCTCAACGTCTTGGTAGCAGCAAAGATGAGTTTGCAACTGAAGTTAGCAAGCACTACCTCAATATTTCGCGTATTCTTTCCGATTTGTCTGGTGGCAAGCCATGGGCTGGTATTCCATTTTCATTCATTATCGAATCTGTTCCCCATTTGGTTCCTCGTTATTATTCTATTTCTTCCTCTGCCAGAGAAACCCCTGACAAGATTTCCATTACCGCTGTTGTTGAATCTATTAAGCCTACCGGATCTACCCATGTTCTCAAGGGTGTTGCTACAAACTACATTCTCGATATTATGCACCATCACCAAAAGACAAAGAATCCCGACCCCTCTGCTGTTCACTATAAAACTGAAGGTCCTCGCAATGTTCTCGGCGGTGAAAGTGTGTATACCTATGTTAGACACTCTAACTTCAAATTACCATCAAACCTTAGAAAGCCTATTATTATGATTGGACCTGGTACCGGTGTTGCTCCCTTCAGAGCATTTGTTCGTGAGCGTGCCTTTTTGGCTCAGCAAGGTAACTTGGTTGGCCCAGCTGTTTTGTTCTTTGGCTGCAGAAACTCTAAAGAAGACTTTATTTATCAAGATGAATGGGCTGAGTTTTCCAAGAACTCACCCAAGGATTTGTTGGCTACAATCACAACATCGGCTGACGAAGATGGAAAGCCAAAGGGCTTTGATGAAACCTCATTTTTCAGCCTTTTCACCGCCTTTTCTCGAGAAACCAGCAAAAAGGTGTATGTCCAGCACCGTTTGGAGGAAAACTGCAAGTTGATCAACACTTTGATCAAGCAAGGTGCGTTTTTCTATGTATGTGGTGATGCCCAGCGTATGGCTCGTGATGTTCAAGCCACTTTGGTGAGAATTATTGCAAAGGAGCGAGATATTTCTTTGTCAAAGGGTGAAGAGATTGTCAAGAACATGAAGGTACAAAACTTGTACCAGGAGGATGTGTGGTAATGATGTTTAAACCAAGGTTCAAGAGTGTTTTTTATTGTTATTGTTAATATCATTTTTATGGATCAAACCAAAAAAATGAAAAGGATGAATTTTAAAGTTGTATCTCCAACTTATTATTGTGATGTATTTAATATAAATTAATTTGAGAAATTCTCTCCTTACAAAAAAAAAAAAAAACGCTGATTAAAGAATTGAATAATATTTTTCTTAATGTAAGGTAGTACTCCTAAAGCCCTGAAGAAGCTCGATTCGACAAGGCAAAAAAGGAATGAAAAACAAATCATTTAAGCTTGCTTTGTGCTTTCTTAGCAACATCTAATAATCAATGAAGTATAACAGTACTATAATATAAAAAATCAAATTCAAGTCTATTTATTTACAAGAAGAAAAACAAAAGCTGATCAGTTAGACAATCCACCCATTAATGTCTTTTTCTTTATATAATTTGTCTGTATCGTGATCCTTTTCTCTATGCATTGAGCAATACTCGATTCCTCGTGGATGGTACTTGCCCGCGGCTTTATAACATCTAAACGCCGAATCACACGAACCTCTATCATGAGTAACACAACCATCGTCAGAATACCTAGACTTATCAAGACCTCTATAAAAGCTCATGAGGGAACTAATTGCGATAGGAGCCATGATACTTTTTTGAGCTTGCAAATTTGGATCAATCTCAATTTCATTTACAGAAAAGTCGTCTAAAGATTCGGAAGCTTTGTCCTTTTCAGATATAGTTGAAAACTGATGCAACTCATTTCGCAAGAGTTCCATATTGAGAACGTGTCTTTTATCTTCAAAACTTTTAACATACGGAGTGAGCTTAGATCCAAAGAGATCCTCCGTTGTTCCACTGTTGATCGATTTTTCACTCGCAAACATAATTTGTTTCAACTTTTGGTGAGATTGGAGGAGCCACTTGAAATTGACACACTTTTTAACAACATAGTATTCAGAAACTGAAAGATACTCAAGATCTGGCAAGTCATTAAGAATTCTGTGAAACAGGAGCTCCCAAATAGAGTATAGATGTACGATAGAGTGACTATTGCAGCAGGTAATGTTGCTGAGGGGACTGGCAATCATACTTATAAGTATTTCAAGAGAGATAGAGTACTTGTGTCTCAAACTTGAATGCCGCTGAGAATTGATATTTGAAGTAAGTTTCTCGTTGATTTCTGCTATTGAATCTTTAGGACCAATTTTAGCCTTTTCAATCGCCTCATGAAATTTAAGAACGTCAAGCTCTTCAACAGGATTAGGATTTGCGGGGCTGTAAAAGCCAATATTAAGAGTTGTTGGAATAAATGTCAGTATTCGTAAATTTTTGAATGATCGCAAGCCGTAAGCAATATGTATAGTGTCTGTTATTGTTTTTGAGTAAATGTGTAGCCTGGTGACAGTTTCAAGAAGCATATATTGAATTGGTAAACTGTGGACAGTAGACGCACGAATGATTGCCAAATTCTTGAGATTGGGAAAAAGCGCAATACTAGACAGATCTTTAGTACATCTTAAGTCAGTGACAGTTAAATGGGTTACTTGAGGAACCATCAGCTCAGATGCCCCTGTATTGCTCTGTCTTAGTTTCCTGCACATTAGAACAAGACCACAATAATCCATGTCAGGGTTAAGATGTCTAAGGCTCGAAACAACAGTACTAGGAAGTCTAGTAATATAATACGAAAGCTCAACATAGCGAAGCTTCTGTAATTTGCCGAGTTCAATCAGGAGGTAGACATATAGTTGGTGTGGAAATGTCTCAGGTGGTTCAAAAATGAAGCGTTCTAAATTGGGTAAATGAGGTAACACAAACTCGACCAACCTCGTACCTTGCTCCCAGGTAATATCCAAACTGCGAATTAACTCAGGACAAACTGTGCTATTAAATAAAGTGAATTTGTGTTTAGGAAAGCATTTGATATCAATGAATGCATAGTTGCTATTATCATTTTTTGATGTTTGCCGTATTTTCATTATATTGTTAAAGTTTTTTGACTCGAGATCTAAATCCATATCATGATGTCTGCTTAACCATCTTATTGGAAAAAACACCTTGTTATTTCCACAAGACTCTTTCGAATCAGGCATTGCAGTGAGAAAACTAGGTACTAGCAAATCTAATTCTTGGCCTGGAACTGAGCTTAAAGTGGATCCATCAGTTTCGGAAGATGACCAAATCTGGGGTGTCGATGCCGCCATGGAGTCTTGATAAAAAGGAATATGGCGATATTGAAAAGAAGATATCGCTGGATACTTTTCAGGGACCCATGAGAAATCAGTTACACCTATGCGATCCTTATCCGAATATGGTGATCTGAAAAATGAAAAATGCTCTTGTATTTGTGGAATATTTTGCGTACTGTTATCATTTGCTAGATTTTGTCTGACATTTATTTCCAATGTTTTCAGCTGAGCCATGATTGCTTTTCTATTGACACAAGATTCGCTATTCAAAACCATGCGGACATAGTTATTAGCAAACCAAGAGAATTTTTCTGGATTCACGAATGCTCGCAACGGAATTGGGCGAGCCCAATATGGTACTTTGGACTGAGCATCTGAGTAGCATGAGCTTGATATCTGAGGAGGAAGAGCAGGGATTAATGATTCATCGACAATAAAAATGCACCACCAAGAAGTTGAATTATAAATAGTTCTGAGTAATTTAGATGTTTGACTAAGAACTTGTCTATCAAGAGTAGGAAGATATTGGGAAAGATAATAGTGAATCTCGGAAGGTAGCGAAGTGAATGCAACTTGCTGAGCTGGCTCCATTTTGGTCAGATAGGAAAAACAAAGATACGTATTTTCTATGAAAAATTGAGAAAGAGTAAAAAGAGAAATTGAGTGATATTTAAGTAGCCAAGCTTAAAACAAGTATATCAGAAAAGATGGGGCAAATTTGAGGGTTTGACCTCACATAAATAATTGATCATGGATAGAACCCTGCTCAAGAAATGTAAAGGCACTATGATAAGCAAAGACTTGAGTTCAAAAGCTGGGGCTGGTGTATTGAATCAACCCAAAGATTAAAGTTAAATTTAATGCTTTTATCAACTCAATTGGCCTTGAGGTATGAAGCCATATGGGCCGTTCCATGCTTTTTTTTGCTTTCTATTTCTTCATGCTGGTTACGATGGTGTGTGCTTGAGTTATTGAAATTGTACAAGTATTAACAAAAATATAAAAGCTGACTGTTTCATAATAAATGAGGATTACATAGCTTTTCAATACTGACTTAAATTGAATACTTGGACTTATTAATAAACTGAAAAGAAATAAACTCAAAAGCCAAAGAGAGTTTAGAGATGATGCTTGATTGTTGTTTGATACATAAATAGAGATTGCCCGAAATAATCTATCTTACGTAATCATATTTACCCTGCTTTTCATTCAGTCCACCACCACTTTTTTCAGCTCGACAAAAACAATAACAAGATTTTAGGGTTTATTACCTACAATCCAATTTGATTTTTTGATTTTTTCACAACTCATCATTGAAAAAATGCCTACTGCAATAGCTGATGATATACCGAAAGGCGGCTTGACCGCATCACTCAAATCCACACCTGCTACTGCTGCTTTGATGGCAGAATTGGTGGAGTCTTCTCAAAACCTTCCAAACTCTTCCTCTAGTCTTGGATCAATTAGATTGGGCTTGAGCGAGATTAAAGCTCGAGTTCAAGAACTCAGGAAAGAGTTTCCTGTCGAAAATACTACTAAAGCGTAAGTTTTATTAAACTCAGTTTTAATCATATATATGATATATTTTAAGCACCTTTAGTTATTGAATCTGATTTTAACGTGAATGATTGAACTAGCCATTATCTACTAGCTGGAAGTGGTGTCAATGCTGAAAACATTGAGACGGAGCTCAAGTCTATAAAGTTTCATCAAAACCATGAGCCTTCTGATATATCAAATTCCGATTTTGGAATCGAAGTATGTTTCTTGTCGTGTTAACTTTTCTTTTTCGATTCAATTCAAATTTTCTAACAACTGTTTTAGAAGTATATGGGTTCACGCAAGGATGAAAATATTCTTTCTTTGATTGATGAAACAGTCCAGTTCACTGCGTTGGATTTTGATAATCATTTGGCAAAAAACATCACTATGGATTGGAAGACTCGCAAAGAACAAATCTGCCAATCCCTTGGATTGCTTTCTTCAAAAACTGGAAGCGACAGTCCTAAGGACACTACAGCTGAAAATTTTACTAATGGTAATTATGCTGCTATTCCTGGATGGAACAAAAACTCAATTGGACGCGCCGTTCTTGGCCCTGTATCTGGTGCTGGCGAATTTACTGATGTAGATGTCACGCAAAATACCATTAATGGCTCAGCATCAAGCCCTATACCTCCATCTATTTTTGGAGCCCCTTCAAGCGCATCAGGTTCTCATTATCGGGCTAAGCAGTATACGAGAATTGTCAAAGAACTTAATCAAGCTAGATTAAAAAAAACAGCTTATCCTGTTTCATCAAAATTTTACCAAGCCTCCTTTCAATTCAGCGGTAGTGATATTCGATCCCAACAGATCCATGATATTTGGAGAATTTTCGATGAAATTACCGGTGAAACTGCTAGTTCTCCTATACCTGAAAGAAAATATGCGCACTCATATCAAGTTGCTGGCCCTAATTCTAAAGAAGCAATTGATTTACGAAAACAAATTGTCAAAGGGTCCAAATCGTTCTTGGAAAAGCAGTTTATGGATCAGGTGGGACAGGCAATTGCTAATGATTTGGTTAATGCTCAATTAGGCGGTGTTCCTTCAACTGAAAATAAAATTCGTGCATATTTAAACCTTAGATTTACAGAGAATGGACAATGGGCCTATCCTGCATTGGAAATCATCAACAATGTTCCTGTATGGGCAATGGTTTATTTCATGATCCGAGCTGGTCATATCAAAGATGCTGCTGACTTTGCTTCATCTCACCGTGAAGAGTTTATGAAACTCGGGTCCTCATTCCCTACATACCTCAAGGCTTTCAGCGAATCTCCTAATAATGTTCTCCCTCAGAGCATGTTAGAAAGTATTCGACGTGAATTTAATGAACAGGCTAGATATGTTGATGGATCTTCAGATCCATACAAACACACCCTTTACAAAATTATTAGTCGCTGCGAGCTTTCTAAAAAGAGCTTCCCTGGCGTTGTTGACACAACTGAAGATTGGTTATGGATCCATTTGTCTTTGGTCTATGAAGGCACCAATGAACTCAGCAACCCATATGAAAAGTACACATTACAAAATTTGCAACTGGCAGTCACTAACTTTGGTCCTAAATATTTCAACCCTGATAATAAAACGCCTGGCCTTTACTCTCAAAGTCTTGCTATGGTCGGTTTGTTTGAACGGGCTGTTCACTATATTTATTCATTTTCTCCAGTTGATTCTACACATTTCAGTATCGCGTTGACGTACTATGGTTTACTTAGACCCATTACCAATGTGGTTAAATTTCAACATGAATTGCTTTACACCAACAAAAATGATGTATCCGAATTCAACTTTCCTTGCCTTATGGGTCATTATACCCATAGCTTCCGACGGTCAGACTGTGTTGATTCTGTTGAGTACCTTTCACTTATCTGTCTCAATGGAGATTTGCCAACACCAAAAGGCACAGAACATATCAAAATGTGTCATGAAGCGCTCAAAGAACTGGTATTGGAAACTCGTGAATTTTCTGCTCTTCTCGGTAGCATTTTACCTGATGGCTCTCGTCAGCCCGGTGCAATTGAAGAACGCATATCCCTTATATGTTTAGATAACCTTGAGGAGTACCTACGCACAATAACTGAGCAGGCTGCGTTAAATGCTGAGGAAGAAGGAAGGGTTTCAGATTCTGTTTTGCTTTACCAACTCTCTGAGGATTATGACACAGTTGTCACCATTGTTAACAAGTCACTTGGTGAGATGTTGGCTGTGCAGCCGTTAGGCCAACCAGTTTACCAAGGCCTTGACAACTCTAGTATGCCACTGGTTCTTGCTGCGACTGGAAACCCAGCACAGTTGGCTAGACATATTATGGAAGTTTACACTGCTAATCCATCTATTTCTAGCAAGGTGAATCAGCAAAACAAGAATACTTGTGCTACTCTCTTGAAGATTGTCCAAGCTTACGATTTGTATGCAGCGGGCGAATATGAGCAATGTTTACAGGTTCTTAATGACACTTACATTTTGGTTTTAGACCCAAATGTGGATGTCAGTTTTGTCCGACAACGATCTCAAGAATTTGCTTCTTTGAGCCAAGCAGTTGCTAGAAATGTACCATCACTGTTGGTGATGGCTCTTGAGTGCTGTGCACACATTGTCAGATCTATTAAGCAAAGTAACTATTCCAATGAAGGAAGGCAAGTGCAGATTGAAAAGCTACGAGGAATTGCAAAGAATTGCATGGTTTACTCAGGCATGATTCAGTACAAGATTCCAAGGGAAGTCTTTTTAAGGTTGTCAACCTTGGAGATCCAGATTTAAAAGAGAAATATAGAAATGAAGTTTGTATATTATAAAATCTAGACAAAAGAAAAATAATAACAATGCTAAAAGTGATAAATGTTATAAATTTATTGAATAGCTATGCCGAATTTCTGTCTGTTTGCTATGATTCAAAACCACATAGTGTAGCCTTACTGGTTCGCTCACCTATGCTGACTTGCGTTAGTACTCTAGTGAAGATGGATATTGGATACTCTGATTTCATCTGTAACTTTGGTAAATGTACGCTTGTTACAAAATACCTTCCTTACCGTTAATACAACTTTATTAGCTAGTATCTACGACCGCTAAACAGGGTACCAGATAATAACAGAGCGCCCCAAATAACAGCTTGTATGAGCATAAAAGCTCACAGCATATAATAAGCTGCTTGAGCGAAAAACAAGATTTCTTTGATTCATCTCTCTGGTATGAGATGACTTTTTTCTTTAGGCAAGGATTACACTGGTGTATACTTTTCGTTTATTCCTTTAGTTTTTTTCAAGGGCAAATTGAAACTCTTGAATGTAGTAGTGTGAAATCGATTTTTTTAAGTGCTTTAGTAAGATACCAAAACAACAGTTATATATTCTATTTTTTAAACAACACCACCTCACTGTTTGCCGGGTTTTTACTTTGAATATCGCCACAGTTTCAAAATACCTATTTTTTGTTTTTTATTTTTGCGCTCAGTTCAAAATCATCAAAAAAAGTACGATATAAGTTAATGACGTCGTTAAAAGTATAAAAAATATAAATACTACTGATTTCATTGTCTAGTGAATAATTTTACGAGGCAGTTTGGTTTTGTTAAAAGTATATAACCGTTTCAATAAGTCTCAGTTATGGCTTATGATAAATAGCCAACATAGAATTGGCTTTAATCATTCAAGTCAATACTCACAACGGATAGAGTGATTGTGTGTAATACTTACTTTGAGAAATACGAATATATAGTTTCGGCATAGCCAAAAACTTCATTACTAAAAAGGGAAACAAGTATCGCATAATCTTGGATGATATTGCGTCCGATCGTATTGTTGAAGTCGTTCGAGGTTGTTTCACTGTTCACTTCTCAACAACTGTACAGAGATACTGCCTCCATTATAATAGTGGTTTGTGATGAAAATAGGATCGAAAAAGGCTGATATCTGCTTATATTGGGAACAAGATTAGATCACCAACTGTAAGTCCCTCACTTCGGGGGGGGGGTACTGCTATTATTAGCTGCGAGAAAAAACCATCAAAGTACGAGAGCAATAACTGCCAGATACTGAAATGGTTTGTAGAGTTATTAGTGGTCAACCATTGAATACGAAGAACGATACTAAAAGACGCTTGAACGGCAAAACAAATCAAGTGATAATAATATACTGTATTTAAAAGTAAAAAGATAGTTTTTAAGTGCCATGAAGAGCGGGTAGCGAAAAATTGACCAAGTATCAAGTAATTATTGAGCAAATAAATTCTTAAAGTTCTTGTTCTGTGTTGATCTTGTTACTGTTTTTTTTTTTTTTTTTTTTTTTCACAAGCCTCCTAACTATTCTCATTGCTGTGTCACCAAGTCACTGTGATGACGCTGTGTAGAAAGGCCTAGCCTATGGTGAGTGCCCTTGCGCTCACTCATGGTTCACTCGTTGCTGTGCAGCTTTTCATAACTAGCTCCGTCATTTGGCATAATATATTGCTCACCCCTCATACACGTAAAAATACCAGATAAAATTCTACGAGGTGTTAGCATAGGTAGTTGAACTATTACCAGTGAACTATGAACTACGATAAAAAATATGGAACAGGCTTTTAGTAGCGAGTGAGTGAAGTAAGTAAAAGGCAATAGACAGTTCATCATTGAGGTACAAATGACCTGAAGGAATTTGTAGTAGTAAGAAATAATAGCATAAACCTCCTCTATATCTTTAGGATATAGGGTAGCTCGTAAGTGTTGGGGTCGCGATCAGTTTTTCAGTGTTCTAGTGCGTGTATACAGTTATAAAGCTATGTGTTGCATGTTCTGCCCATAGTTAATGGAGGCTTAGTAGGATTTCTCACCCTATCTCCAATTAGCCAGCTCTTATTCAGCATGGTTTATCACTCAGTACTGAAGGCTCATGGAACTGGTCAGCCTGTGTGTATAGCACAAGGAGGCTCCACATTGGTATTAAGTGGATATGAGTCACAAAGGTCTTTTCCTATTATGGCTTCCCTGTTTCTCGTAAGCTAGCATTAGGACTCATGTTCGAGATGACAATGATGCCAATCAAAATAGTACAGAATTCTTAGTTATATAACATAATCCATAAACAACTACAAACAAACAGATTGCTATATGAAAGTTGGAAAAAAAATCAAATGAGTAAAACAAAGTGCAGAATATTGGATTCATAATAATCTTGAAGGCTTCTTTATATATATTCTTGATACCCAATAGGATGCCAGCATTGTTCGTAATATTCCAGACAACTATCATAGACAAGAGTGGAACCCTAAATCACCTCTACAACAACCACTCCAGGTGACATACAGTGAAACCTTTCACTCAAAAACCTCTTTTCATTGACATACACTTCTGCTGAACTGTTGAAATCAAATCTTATTAAATTCAATAATTATACAGGTTATGGATACTCATCATATGACTCTTCTTGTTCCGTCTTCAGGCATTCCCTTGTTATTAATAACTACCGATTTCAATACTTGTCTCCAGTTGCTTCACTCGCCTTGCAGTTCAAATGCTACTTCGCTCCGTTTATCGTATGTCTTAATAATCCATTGCGAAGAGTTTTATCTATACATTAAAATTTTTCGTCTTCATTACATTACACTAACATTAATACTTTGAAAAAAAAATTGACAAAATTGAACACCAAAACAGCTTAAACAAAAAACAAAGCGAATGTCCACCATAACAACTGAGTAGTCTATCAGAGGCCAGCAAAACTGGCAATAAAACGTTCAAAGATACAAAACAAAAAGCAAAGGACCTTTAAGACTTTGACAGGTGGAAACGACAGGAATAGCGAGAGTTGTATCAAAGCGGAAAAAGGGCTAATGGTACAGAGAATTTGCCGACGCCGACATAGTGAAAGCTTATGTAAAGCTTTTTTAAGCTCGGTAAGCGTTACAAGACAAGCCAAAGAAAATTTAAACCAATCAGGACAGGCTTGGGTATTATTTTAAGAAACTCAACGTAGCTCAAAAGCATGTTGATTGTGAGTGCAAATACGCCCTCGAGACCCTCTAGTACCTAATCAAAGTGTGTCCGAGGTTTCCTAAACCAAAGCTACAGACTATTTTAATGAGCAAGAATCGAAAAATTGGTTAAAGAATTTATGTATATACTTTTTATTCAATTCTATATCACAAAATTTATACACATTACAGCCATAATTAATTTATAACTGTTTTCAAATAGCTTAGAATTTAAGCGCGCTGTTTAGCATTTAACTTCGTGACAGTGGTCAACAATGGCAATAAAAAACAAAAACCAGAAGACAATAATGGTCCAATGAATCAGATTATGAATATGTAATCAATAAATAATGGTAGCTTGTAAACAGATTTTCAGTTTTTGATGCAGAGTTCTGGCTGATAACTACATGGTTCAAACACAGATTTAAAATCCAACTAGCACATAATAAGTTTTTTTATGAACCAAAGCCCATTCCAATTCCAATTACCACAATCATCTAGCAGTCGCCATCCAAAATCAAAATTAAAGCAGAAAGAAAATGCGATTCATAAGGCTCGTATCTACTAATTCCGCGGATTTACTACAAATTAGAAAAAGAAAAAAACCATTCATGAAAGTCCCAGTGATAGTTAACATTTTCCGAAATACCTTTTTTTTCTTTGCCAACTCAATCTCAAATAATCAAGGAGTCAAGAATACACCAATTACATCATTAATGGTACAAACAAAAAAAACATTACGGATTTTATTGTCTCTAGCAAGCAAATGTATGGGTTCATGTAGCCCTAATTTCTTTGACATTAGTATTTCTCATTTGTAAATTGGACTCGTTTTAGGAAAAATAAGAAATGTATGTTGATAATTACAGGCTACTTGTTGAAAAATTAGTCGATCAACAAATACAACCGGTGACTGAATGCTGACTGTCTTAAAATTCCAATCACATGACCAGCACTTACCTAACAGCGGCAAATTGAGTCACCTCGTCGCTTTTCGAATATAAGAACTCCACTTTTTCCTTTCTTTCCTTTCGCTTCTTTATTTATTCCATCCAAGTCATTATTTTTTTTTTCTTCTAATTATTCTTTTTTAAAAGTCTACCATAAATATATTTTATACTAAAGAAATCATGACATCTTTGATTAACCATACTTTTGAAGTTTGCAAAAAGGAGCGTATGTATTGAATTTGCTGTTTCCCCGTTGAGCATGAAGGAAAGCAATGAATTAAGTTCAAATTGAAATTGATCCATCTGTTTTATTTCCTTTTCAATTAATCAAATTTATTTCAGTCATTAACAGTTTATTTTACTTCATTTAATATATATGATTGATTGTGGTTTGCTGATGAACTGTGGCAAATGGTTTTTTTTTTGAAAAGATCTGAAATTTTTTCAGCCGCTGATTAGGAATTTTTCACACGTGAAATTTCAGAGATTTCGAAAATCATCATTAGCTCACAATCATCAATAGCCATATTCAATTATTATTATTATTGTTTTTATTTAAATTTGTTTTAGAACGCCCAGCTCTTATTACCTTTGTTACTGCTGGCTATCCTACCCCAGAAGCCACTCCTGAGATTTTAAAAGCTCTCCAGGATGGTGGTGCTGATATTATCGAACTCGGTATTCCTTTCACTGACCCAATCGCCGATGGTCCTACTATTCAAAATGCCAACAACGTTGCTTTGGCCAACAACACGACTACCTCAAAAGTAATTTCGCTTGTTGCTGAATCAAGAAAAAAGGGCGTCACCACTCCAATTATTCTTATGGGCTACTACAATCCAGTTATGCAATACGGTGATGAAAAGTTCGTTTCAGATGCTAAGAAGGCTGGTGCCAATGGTTTCATTTTGGTCGATTTACCACCAGAGGAAGCTGCTGGCTTCAGAGCTATCTGCACCAAGCAGGGTCTTTCATTCATTCCTCTTGTCGCTCCTGCCACTACCAACCAGAGACTTGAGCAGCTTGCTCCTATCGCTGATTCTTTTGTTTATGTTGCATCTAGAATGGGTACTACTGGTGCCCGAGGATCTCTTGAATCGTCTCTCCCAGAGCTTCTTAAGCGTGTCACTCAATACACCAAAGATACCCCCATTGCCGTTGGTTTCGGTGTTTCTAATAAGGAGCATGTCGATGACATTGCCCAACATGCCAATGGTGTCGTTGTTGGTTCTAAGATCATTACTACTATTGAAGAAAACAAGACTTTGGATGCCCAGGTTGCTGGCCTTAAGAAGTTCCTTCAATCTTTGAACGGTAACAGAAAGGTTACACCTATTTCTGCTGAGGACTACGAAAAGGTTTCTGCTAAGACCATTGTCGGTTCCAAGGCTAACACAATTGTTGAACCAGTCACTCAGTTTGGTGAGTTTGGTGGTCAATACGTTCCTGAAGCTATGCACTCGTGCCTTAGCCAGCTTGAAAAGGGTTTCAAGGAAGCCGTTGCTTCCAAGGAATTCTGGGACGAGTTCAGATCATACTATCCTTACATGGGCAGACCCTCTACCCTTCACAAGGTTGATAGACTTACCGAGCATGCTGGTGGTGCTCAGATCTGGTTGAAGCGTGAAGACCTTAACCACACCGGTTCACACAAGATCAACAATGCTCTAGGTCAAGTTCTTATTGCTATGAGGCTGGGCAAGAAGGAGATCATTGCTGAGACTGGTGCTGGTCAGCACGGTGTTGCAACTGCCACCGTTGCTGCCAAGTTTGGTCTTAAGTGTACTGTTTTCATGGGTGCTGAAGATGTTCGTCGCCAGGCCCTTAACGTTTTCCGTATCAAGATGCTTGGTGCTAATGTTGTTCCTGTTGAATCAGGTTCTAAGACTCTTCGTGACGCTGTCAACGAGGCTCTCAGATTCTGGGTTTCTAATTTGGAAACCACACACTACATTATTGGCTCAGCGATTGGTCCTCACCCATATCCTGAGATTGTCAAGACTTTCCAAAGTGTCATTGGCCAAGAAACCCGCGAGCAATTCATGGAACTTAACAACGAAAAACTTCCTGATGCTGTTGTTTCGTGTGTTGGTGGTGGTTCAAACTGTGTTGGTATGTTTGCTCCATTTGAAAAGGACACTTCTGTTAAGATGGTTGGTGTTGAAGCTGCTGGTGACGGTATTGACACTACGCGCCATTCTGCTACTCTTTCCAAGGGCCAAAAGGGTGTTTTGCACGGTGTCAAGACTTATGTTTTGCAAGATGCTGATGGACAAGTCACAGAAACACACTCTGTTTCAGCTGGTTTAGATTACCCTGCTGTCGGACCCCAGCTTTCGTACTGGAAGGACTCTGGTCGTGCTGAGTTTGTGGCTGCCTCAGATGCCAACGCTCTTCTTGGATTCAAGTTATTGACCCAGCTCGAGGGTATTATTCCAGCATTGGAATCTGCACACGCAATTTACGGTGCAGTCGAGTTGGCCAAGACCATGAAGCCCGACCAACACATTGTTGTTACGTTGTCTGGCCGTGGTGACAAGGATGTGCACTCTGTCGCTGAGTCCCTTCCTAAACTTGGTCCTCAAATTGGCTGGGACTTGCGTTTTGAGGGTAATTTGTAAATAACTTCGTACACACACAATTTGTAAAATAGACTGGATTTTTACAAGCAAGCACACTTTTTTATTATTGATGATTTTTGTTTTTCTCATAGATGTATAAACTTTTAGAATATAATTTTTAAACTTAAAAGAAGGGTAATGCATTAGATACAAACAAGAATAAAAAAACTAAAAGTAAAAATTATGATAAAAAGAATAAAAAACCAACTGTCTAAAAACTAAAAACTCAATGTCTAAATGTCTAGAAACCTTAAAATACGGGTGTGTGTGTGTTTATTTTGCACTCTTTTTACAACTGTAATTGCACATGTAAAGATAAAAAAACAAAATAAAAACTCCAATTAAAAACAAATTGTTTTTTTTGCCTAATTTTTTTGTTTTTTTTCTAAATTGTTTCAAACAAAAAAAAAAACGGGTGTATTGAAGAGATTATTCATATGGTAGTTTAGGTCTGTTAGTGATATTGTTTTGTTGGTTTGGGTGATTCGAATGTTCAGGGTGTTGAGAGTGATTAGAATATGGTTCGCTGCCATGATAATAATCAGCCCCTTGTCCCGAGTCATCAATAGTGTTTTTGTTGTTATTAATGCTGTCTTCCAATGTTTGTGCTTGTGACTGTTGCTATTGTCTATTCGGTTGAAGAAACTTGATAATTGTGATTGGCTATATTGTTGCTGCTCTTGTTTCGTTTGGTTTTCCTTATAGTTCAGGTGTTACAGTGGCTGCTATTTTGTGTCATGCCACTGCGTGTCCAGCTGTTGTTTGCCCTTATGGGTGTAGTCGTAGCCATATTCGTAACTTTGATACACCTGGGTTTGATCGTACGTATGACTTGACTTGCTTTGCTGATACACCTGATTCTGAGTGTTCTGTTTCGTTTGCGTGATTTGTTGATACAAAAATGTTTCCTGTTGCGTTTCTGGTTGTTGCAGTTGATTATTGATACTTTTGCAACCTTTTATGCCATTATTACCACTACTATTATTGTAGCCATTTTTATAAATTTTGTGGTTATTTTTGTTAGTATCATTATGACGCTACAACTCAGGTCGTCCAATTTTGTGTCCATCAGAATGTAAAAATTGAGAAACAAACTCGGGCTTTTTTACGATTGAGGATACTTTAGCTGCTGATTTATTACCGTCGGTTCTCACCACATACCAACAATAACTCTTGACCCTCCTCCTTCTTGTAATTCTAATTCTAATTCTAATTCTTCTCCTCTTAAAAGTTTTGATACAGCCAATATTGGGTTTCTTTGTGATGAAGATACAGTAGCAGCTATATCAACAACAGAAATATGAGAAATACAAGGATTAGGATCGTCTGTATCTAAATTATCACTTGCATCAACACTATTATTAGACAACCTAACTCCGTCACTTTTACCAACTCCATCATCAAATATATCACTTTTACCAAATGTATCACTTGCAGCAACGGGCATCGTAACGACTCTGCCAGCTGGAGTAGTAGTACTCTTAGTAACAGCATCAGCAATATGACCACCATAAACTTTATCGACTACATTGTCGTAGCGACCAGAATGTCGCAGCTGTGTGCTAATGTCGTTGCCGTTTAATCGAAAAATTGGAATTAGGAATTTTCCATGTTGTTAATATTGGAGTTAATGCTGTAAAAGTTGCTCATTTTGTGTGTGCTCCTATTCAAGCCCATGTTGATGATTTTGTTCATATTGATTTTCATATTGAAGTCCATCTTGGTGTCCATGTTGTGGCTGCTGTGGCTGTCGGCCTTGGTATACAGATTCTTGGTTAAAAAGGTATTGTTGTTCTTGTAAAAGCATTTCTTGCAAGAATACATTTTCTTGTTTTCCATCTGGTGAATGTTTTGGCTGATAGGAATTTGCCTGTATATGGATATCTTCCTCAACTTGGGCATGAGCCAGCTGATGCTGCTCCTTGTGATGGTTTTTCTGAGACTTCAAGGTAGGACAACAAGAACAAGAACTAGAACAGGAACTAGAACAGGAAACACAACAAGGACAAAAACACTTAATCCAAGTGCTGCCGCCTTACTATTCTAAAGAGCAGGGCCAACAGGACCAATATCAACAGGAGTGTTTTGACCTACAGGTCAAACAAACCAGCGCGGCTAATAGGAGAAAAGTGGGTATTTAGATGTTGAAAGTATATGCTATTGCTACCAAAATTCAATGGACCAGATGTAGTGAAATTATATTCCGCGGTATTATTATTATTGTTATCAAGAGTTGGTAGCAGGCACTATCATAAATGATAGTTCGAATCAAAGCATCCGAACCAGGCCCAGGCGGGGCGTTTAAAAAAAGTGGGCAAGCGTGCTGTGATTAGTGAGCTGCGCTGCCTCAGGAAGCCCGATCTCAGTAATAAAGAATTCAATAGTTCACGATTAAGTGCTATTGTGGTCTCTTTTGTACTGTTGTTGATGTTGGAAATTGGTACGGATGATAACACCTACTGCTGTTTTTTTTTGCTTTTTATGGTAGGTGAAAGAGATGGTGACAAATTAGAAGAACACTCTTTGTTGTAGTACATGTTACTGGGATTGGTGTTATCACCAGTAGTAGCCTTGGCTGTGTTGGCGGTATTGGCATAAATCTCGTTTTGGTAACTACTGCTAAGAATATAATCGATTACTGAAGGATTAGCTGTATTGAATCGGTATCGAAGTGTGTCTTCAAGCTCTTCTTTTTCAAAATTCGTGGTATAATCCAAATCGTTCATATCACCCGACCCTTTTTTGACCTCTTGTTTTAAAATTGTTGACAGTCTGCTGAAACCCCTCAAATTCGGTATTATACTAAACACTAGCAGTACCATCAAACGGTATTTGTTGCATTAAAGGTGTTTTTGAATATTATTGCTGCAGCTATAGTGTATCTGTGATTATTGTCGAATCAAATCAGAGGTAGCAAAACATTGTTTTATGGGCAAACAGGCTTGGCTTCTAGAACGCTCATTTTCACCAAAACCCGGATTCGATGATTGCTGCTGTTGCCATTGGTTATTGTTGATGCTGTGGGCTATTTTTGCTACCTTGCTCCTGCTGTGGACTATTTTTGTTTTTGTTTCTATTAGTTTTACTACCTTGCTGTTGTTGCTCATGCTGTGAGTCGGGTATATCTCGATCTTGTTCATGACAATCATGGGCATAGGTCTTATTTTCTTGTCGCATTCGAGTGGTGTAAAATTATTGAGTCTGTTGCTATCTACGATTCCATTTTTTACTTTGAGATCAGGCTTGGGTTGTTTTTTGTAAAGGTGCTGGTTTGGTATGTTTTGGTGATTTAGTCCAATGGCAAATCGATCATTTGTATTGGTGTAGATATTAGTGGAGTTATCATATTTTAAGCCATCTTCCAACATGCTGTGAGGTACAGTCACGTCAACACCAGTCATTGATGCTGCGTCATCCTGTAAAACACGACCAGAAACAACAGGACATACTTTTAGATCAACATCATTTTGTGAATAACTGTTGGCAATGCTAACTGAACTGACTTTTAAAGTCAGTAAGTAGTGGAGTCACAGTTTCTCCTCATTCACATTGTTGTTGGGAATGCATGGAGAATTGACAACCCCTTGGATAAAAGAAGAAGAAGAAGGCTTAGTTTGCTTGGTGATGCTTTTGGGATCTTTGCGAACAACTGTGTGAGGTTTATGATTAGACCTTTCTTGCCCAATCTTTTCTTGGTTATCTTGCTGTTGTTTTTGGATACTAGGATCTACTGGACGCCTACGTTCAAATAGACTGAATTGACTTGGTTATCTCTTAGGAATTGACTTTTTACGTTGACCAGTCTCTTTAGAACAACTACTAAAAGCACTAGAGCCACCAGCAGGCCCAGCCCTCCTTAGCCCATTTCTATCATAATCATCATCATTAATACCACTCAACCTCTGTTGACTTATTGTACGTCTATGAATACCAGTTTTCCTACAGTCGCCAGACTTACTTTGGGGAATCGTAGGTTGTCGTAACTGTTTTTTGTCTTCTTCTTTAAACATTTCTCTGCTGCGAGTAATTTCCTTATTAACAAGCTGTTTGATTCTCTTGTCAATTCTAGCACAACAATACTCAGCCAACCCCGACACGCCAGTCTGTTCAACATGTAGGTAAATAGGCAACGTCAAAAGCAAAACAAGCACAAGCTTTATCACACTAAATGCCCAAATGCCCAAACTACAGACCATAAAAATAGTGAACGCTTCCACAATGGAGGTTGCAATAATTGCTTTTACAGTCTTGACAAAATTGGTATTTAATTGTAAACAAGAGTACAAAGCCAATGTGTTGATAGCCCACAAAAATTGAATCATGCTTGTATTTGCAGAGTCGCCAGGACAGGTTAAGTAAACAAAAAGCACAAGGAGTTCGGTTTTGTTTCTAGAATCGGTGACTTTAGCAAATAAGCAAAAACAATCCAGAACATGCATGTTCTATCGACACTAGGCACGACAAATTGAAGAAACATCCTTTGGTTTGATTGTGAGCTGTTTTTGTTCTTAAGATTCATAAAACTCCAATTAATATTTTTTTTTTTTTTTTTTTTTTTTTTTCTTTTCGTTCATAGGACATTATCCAATTGAGATCTACTTCATTTCGTCATGTATCAGGCTATATCATCAGCATTGCCTCATTTACGATATCTTTAGAATATTTTGCTTCTGATGTGTACACCTCTGAATAGTTTTACTAGCATATGAATGCTGGACCAGCAATATCCAAAACGTTGTCCCGTTTTCAATATCTCGTTGGATATTTGCTGCATATACCTTGCTGTCCATGCTTATCGTACTCATCAATCTCAGGATTGCTTTTCGTATCTACAGAACTAGAAACATTTCTTTAACGTACACAAACACAATTGTTTGTGAACTGTCCTCCATGACCCGCTACAACTAAACACATGAAAAACGAAAAATAAAAAAAAATAAATACAAACGAAAAAGAAAAAAAGGTAAACAGTATAGAGTAAAAAATGAAAAATCAAAAAAGAACCAAAAGCCAAAAATCAAAAATGAAACAGGGATCCAAAAGTGAAAAAAGTGAAAAAAGTGAAAAAAAAAAAAAAAAAGTAAAAAGTAAAAATTGAAAAAAGGCGTAGATGACATAAAATATTGCCCAACAAGCTTATTGGTCAATATACCAAACCTTTTTTTCATAGACCTGGTATAATCCAAAATGTACCAGAAAACAAGCCAAACGCAAGTGGCGATGTATAATCTAGGAGAAGGTTGAGCGTGCTGTTTTTTTTATTTCTTAGGGGTGCTTTTTAGGGAGACACAACGGGACACTAGTCTCTGATTAGAAATATTTTTTTACCTTTGTAGGCTCACGATCCATTTTTTGACCAGCTGCTGTTCAACATGCCAAAAACCGCATCGTTTACACTGGTTTTCATCCAGCAGAAGCCACTCGACTCTTCCGTCCAGCGACGTGACTTGGCCTCTTGACAATAGCTGACTAAGCGTCATTTTTTACCACAACGACGCCACCCACCGCCCTAAGAATTTTTTTGAGACTTGTTCTCAATTTCACGCAATGTGCTTGACGCTACCGCGCAAGTGACCATGTTTGTCATATCACATTTGCCCCAGCAATTTTACTTCAGACTTTTTTTTTTTTTTTTTTTCATCTGCCAGTGTTTTATTGCTTTTTCCACCCAACATCGATACTCAAAGAACCTTGTACGAAAACGCTTCTTTTAGACGGCGTCTACTACCCTCACCCATTATATATATATATATGCATATCTATATATATACACAGAGAGACATATATATATACCCCCAAATATCCTGCCTCTTTTATTCTTCTTTTCTTTCTTATGCCTAGTTTTTTTTTTTCCTTTGTCCCTATCACACATATTTTTCTATTTTTTTTTCACAATGCCTCCAGACAAACATAACTCCTATATTCTTCCTCCAATATCACAGCTGGACAGGTTCAGCCAATCACCTGCTCAGCTGCCTTCTTTTAACGTACTTTCTTCTTCTACTTCCTCTACTCCTTCTCAATCATTCACACCCCCAAACTGTCAACACGTAGACTCTTCCAACATCTCTTACTCTTCTTCATCACCTCATCAACATGATTCAAATACTCCAACAAACTCTTTTTCATCATCATCTTCAAGGCATCATCACTCCTATCTCAATAACCCTGACACCAACTCTCAATACCCGAATCTTTTAAACATGTTCATTTCTGCATATGCTCACAACAGTAGTAACAACAGCAACAATCATAATAATAATAATAATAATAATAGCTCAGGCTATGATGCAAGGAATTACCCTGGTTCAGACCCGATACCTGATAATCCGGTCCATCATGGCTTAGACAAAATTTTAAATAATAATAATAGTCATATTGATAGTAATAATAATAGTCATATTAATAGTAATAATAATAATAATAGTAATAATAATAATCATAAGCATAGCCATTCTAATGGCACTTCAAAAGATTCTGGAACTGATGCTCGGTTAGACAATGTTGAGAAACCTCTTGCCGACTACCGTAACACTCAGTGCAGATCTGACCACTTTCAAAATGGTTCTAATGGTAACTCACGTAAAGATTTTGGTGTGGATGGAACCTCTCAAGCATGCTTGTTGTCGCCCAGTTATTCTAATGTTAATCGGTATGTGTTTCTTTACGTCTTTATTTGATCTAAGGCACTCTCTGTGTTTTCATTACTAATTATTATATCTATGATTGTTTTAGTGATTCTCGCATTGACAATAACAACAGCAATGATAATAATAATAGTTCTACTTCTTCTCCTTGGACAAATGGATCCCAAAGCGACACGTTTAACTCTATTGTCCCTTCTCCATCCTTTTCTTCATCTTCTTCTGCCGTCCAAAAAGCCCTTCCTTCTTCCTATTCTTCTGTTTCTGGTTTCACATCTGCAAACTCGCACTCTAAACCTTTAAATAAACCTTTCTACTCCTCCTCTTCTACATCTCCTGAAAAGCCTAAGCGCAAGAGGAACACATATGTTGTTCCCCATATGCCTGATTCTGTACGTCAAAAGAAACAGAAGGATGCCTTAGAGGCGTACCATTACTGGAAAAGCGGCAAGTCATCACTGCGCCAAGCTGCTGCTAAGTACAACGTTGACAAGAATATGGTTGTACGGGCTCCGAACCTCGGTAAAAAACATCACTCTCGCCGCTTTTTCAAAAACAAGGAAGAAGACGAAATCGAAACCACCATTACCCATATTGTTTCCGTCGAGCGTTATGGTCTTTCTCGTTTGATTTGTGAGACTGCTAACCAGGTCTTGCGTTCAAAAGAAATCCAACGCCGTAAAGACGAAAACATTGAAGTCATTGATGACAACAATAACAGTATATCCTCCCTGGACACGGAACCAAGATGCCCTAATCAAACCTTGGCTCAGAATGGTTCTACCAATACTACTTCTTCTACCACTACTGCTACTTCTACTGCCGCTGCTTCTCCTCTCTCTGATAAGGACAAGACCTACGCAAATCCAAACAGAAACACTCTGACTCCTGATCTGTCGCGGGGCTGGGCCAAACGGTTTATTGAGCGTCATCCCCACGTAGGCAGAGGTGTCATCCTGTCGTCACGAGAGTCTAAAGACAAACATTTCACATTTCCTATTGTCCAAGCCTGGTTTTCTATCTACTTGGTGTCAATGAAGTACTTTAACATTTCACCAAGTAATCTCTATAGTATTGGTGAAGTCTCGCTCAGCGACCTGTTCAAAGACTCTGACCTCAGATGTAATTCAAGCAACGGCAAAGCTCCTGCTGTTTTGGAAACTGTTTCTGGTGATGGCACCGTTCTTCCATCCTACTTTATTCTGGATGAAGAAAACAATGCGTCGGGTGAGATGAAGAGTATGGAGAATGTGACCTTTTCTTCTCAGTCAACTTCTGCTGGAACACAGTTCAAGAACCATTCTGTTGACTTTCTCATCAACCATTTTGACACGTTGACTGCTAAAAAGTCTGATAACGGCAGACTTACTCGAGGAATCATCATAGATGGTACTAGTAAATTTGCATCTTCGTTCACTGGTACCTCTGAATCGTCTGCTTTTTCTGCCAATGAGTCAACCAACACCAACTTGGAGTTTTTCATTGAGGCTGCCAAACGTAACATTGTGGCTTTTATTCTTCCTGTTCTTCCTGGTGACACTTACTTGAAACCTTTTGACCAGTCGAGGTTTATGGATGTTGTCAAAAACGAAACCAACCAGCTTTCTGTCAACTATGCTGATTTTACTGTCAAGAGCAAAATAACATCCGAGGCTGCTCAATCCATCAAGATTTACAATCCTCGAAGCGTTTTGAATGACTCGGAAATGCCCAACGACATGATCAACATTTATACTGCTGCCAAATCCAAGATTACTGGCTCAGACGTCATTGTTGGGTTTTCCAAAAGCGGTCTCATTCCTTTCTCTCCATGTGAAGTCAACCCTTTGTTCCATTACAAGGAAGAATGTGCTATTGATGCTAAAACTGGCAGCGTCAATAATGATATGAAGAAGGAAATTATTAAAGGAGAATTTTCTGACAGGTCTTCTAATGGCTTTTCTAAACCTCCTAGCTCTAAAAAGAGACTGTTCAGCAGTTCCAACTCCAACTCCAAGCAGCCAAAGCCTTCTTTTTATTTGAACTCTGTTAATCTTTTAAACTCTGACAATGAGTCTGATGAAGATAGTAATGATGAGTTTGACGATGGCGATGAAGAAATGTTGGACGACTTTGATTCTCTCAAGAGAACCACTTCCAACACATCTTCTTTCAAAGCCAGTCCGTTCAAGGCACCTTCTGAGGTTGAAAAGGGTAGCTTGTTTAGTTACAAATTTCCCTCAGCCAAGGCCAATCAAATCTCGGATAGCTGCTACGCTTCCTCTTCTTCTGGTGACAATACTGGCGATTCTGAATCAATGTCTGAAGTTTGTTCTCCTGGCTCTATCACTTCTTTATCTACTTTCTCATCTGCAACTAGTACTCCTGCAGACTCATACTATTGCTCTAAGCCGAAAAGCATCAAGAGCCACAGTTTATCATTTTCGATGCCAGATGCCAAACCTTCTTTCATTTCTACTTCATTTCCAAACTATCCTCCTCTCCCTTATCCTGTTGAAACTGTTCCTGTTTGTGCCCTTGAATCTTCCAACAACAATAGTAGCAAGAAGGACTCCTCCTCCAAAAGTTCTGAAAGCAAAACCAACACTGCAAATGCTGCCAATACCACAGCACACGTGTTGAAACCAGACGCCATTTCGCCCTTTTCTTATGAATCTGCAGTCAAGAGGGTTGGCGCGACGTGCGAATCGTTTGCACAAATTTATGAACTCTATGCAAGAATCAAATGGACTTGCGAAGAATTCAAAGCACAGTTTGATTCTAATAAATATATTACTAGTTGAAAATACATGTGTGGTTAATGTTCGTATAGATAGATATATAGATATATAATTGTATTTATTGGTTTACATATAAATATTATTATTAATATTATTATTTTATAACCATCATCTTTAAATCAAGTTTTGCCTAAATTTTTTTTATCAAATGGACTTGCTGTTTACAAAGGAATATGGGTTTATAAAAAAAGACAATTTTACCTGATTACTCTTTAGTAGTGAAGTAGAGTTTAGGAAAAAGCCCACTTAAAATGTATAACAAAACAGTGTTAAGAATACATTTCTTGCATGGGTTGAAATTGAGCCGTCCGCAATTTCAGTGATCGACACTTTATATGGATATCACCCTTGGAAGTATTTAAAAAACCTTCGGATAATTTACTATTACATTTTATTATTTTATGTTAGTACATTTTCTTTCTTAATCTATCCGTTTAATGTACACGTTGCGTTCATCTCTTCGCCACTCGTATCCCAAAGTTTTTGCAGTAACTGTCCATTTCTTGCCCAAATTATGTTCCAGCTCTTGCTGATCCATACAAGTGTACGACGATGAATTGACCCGTCTTAGCGCTTCTTTTGCCATTGTCAGCTCACCAAACGCCATGATGCGATGCAGCGCTGGATCCCGCTCGTTGTCAAACGCCTGCCGCCATTGGAAGTAGTCCTTGTCTGTCCAGCAGCCTACAAACTCGTACAGCGGCGATTCGGGAGAAAAGTACTGGCCAAGAAGATTAAACGCTTCAACAGGGTCGTTGGCGTAGTGTACTAGATGATAAATGTATATTATGCTCACTCGCTGGAACTCTGCGTCGTTGCGGAAGTAATTGTCAAGATGCAGCGTTTCGTAAAGTTCGGGCAAAACGTCATTGATGAGTGTCAAAAAGGAAAGCGTATAAGTTTGGCAATGGCCATACACTGCTGCGACCATGATTGTGTAGATGTGAACTTGCTTGTTAAACTCAGTGACCGGGACGGCTAAAAGTGATTCGTGGACGGCGCGCAGCCTGAGCAAAATGTCATCGATTGTGATCACTTTTGGGGGAGGCGGGATTGGTTTTTGGTTAAGAAGGTGCTTGGAAACGGTGATTTCTTCTGCATAGTTAATAGCTAATTTGTTTTTGGTGGAATGTGTGAGTTGAAGAAACATAAACTGGGTAGCGTCAAAGTATTCAATGCGCTCTTGTTCGCTTGTTTCCAAGTAAGACAAACTTCTATCAACACGATTCGTTTCCGCTGTCTTGGAGTTCTTCTTCTTGGAGCTGGAATCTTTGGAGCTCATTCTTTCTGTTGGAAGCTGGCCTTCTCGGATCGTCGCGATTCTGTCTTGCGGAACTGCAATAGAACTGCTTCTGCTAGACATTGGAGACTTGGCACTGAAAATTGAGTTCTTGTGACTCCTGGATGACTGGAATATAGATGAACTACGAAACATTAGGTTTGCAAATGCCGATGAGCTTCTTGTAGATTTTTCGGACTTGATTGAGACTGGTTTCACTTTTTGTTTTTCTGGAAAACGCACTTTTTCTACTCGTACTTGTACACCTGATTCTGATTCCGACTCTGATTCTGGAAATACTGTCCCTTCATCTTTTTCGCTTTCTTCCCAAACCGGTCGTTGAACTAGTTGCTGGCTTGGAACGGGTGTAGCAATTTTCGACGGATCAGAAACCAAGTCACGATAGTTTTTTTGGTGTTGGATGATGGCTCGATGATACGCGGTTTGTTGTAATTGTTGCGTTTCGATATACCGTATAGAGACTGCCGACAAAACGGTGCCTACAGAATTTACCCTTTCGTACCGGTCATAAGTGTCGTAAGTTAAGCTTGGTTTTGAGATAACCCTACCACTACGGCTAGTCCTGTTACTATGATATGTATGATTTTTTGGCGTAGGCTCTTCTTCTTGCTCGACTACTATTGTGCTGTTTGTTAAGTCTGGAGTAGCCGCTTGCCCCGAACTTACCGCCGTTATATCACTGTTGATTGATATAAAAGTGTCATCAGAGCTCACACTTTTAGGATGGCTGTCGCTGGATCTTTTGTGGTAGCTTTTTGAAAAGGCCCGTTTATACCATTTACGGCTTGTGCTGGGTTGGTCAATTGTTTTGTGTTCCAAGTAAATGGAATCTGTTATAGTCGCAGATGAAAGTCTAGAATGGAGTTGGGATGGATTAAACATGGTTGTAGGTTTAAGTATTATGGTTTATTATATAACGAAAGTAATATGGCGAGAAATTGTAGAGATTAAAAAAATAAAAGGAAGGTAAAAACTAGGAAGAAGAGAAAGAAGAAAAAGAAGAAGAAATAGAGGAAAATGATTCACAAAACTTGTATGAGAATAAGATTTCTGATCATCGAAGCGGACATAATAATAAAACAGGCGGGTGTCTTATTCTTTTTTCATTCACCCTCGTTCCTTTTTCTCTCATGCTGTTTCTCAATCTTGATAATTATTAACATTTTTCTTCCTTCTTGCCTTCATGTCTTCGTACACTTCATAGGGTTCATTCATACACCCATACGCAAATTCACACTTATTTCGTCTTTTTCATTATTTATGCTTTCGTAGATTGAACGGAGAAAGTCCTACTACTTATCAAAAATGCGCATAAAAGTCTATACAAGGAGGTAATTACTATTCAACCGTTTAGAATGATTCTGATGATCAGCTTCGTTTTTCATGCCATTTCTTTCCGAAATAAAAAAAAAACACAAAAAAAAATTGCTTTTTGTGCAGTTTGATTACACTTTGTTGCACTTTGCAGGAAAAAAAAACCAAATTGGTAATTGAATAACTAGCCTAGATATGGGATGATTGTTTAATCAATAGGGATGTTCAGATTTCAAGGTTAACGCAACAATCCATTTGCTTATATTTTCTAGAAATAGATCAAAACCAGCTGAAACAATTGTCTTTTGATCAAATTTTTTTCTCCTGTAAAAGTTCCTCAGAATTTTTTTTTCTTATTTTGTTTATTGCTTTCATTTTTTTTTTTTTTTTTCATTTTTGTTTGGTACTTCATGAAACTCGTAGCATCATCTGGTGTATGCAATCATAGGTATAAATATCAAAGACATGATTTATATTGTTCTAATGCTCGAATATTGTTTACTGATTATTCCGTGATAACGCTCTTTCTTTATCTTTCAGTGGTTTATTTATTTGAACATGAAAACTTTTCATTGTATTCAATTTGATTAAAAGCAATGAAAATCAAATGTGATTTATCTACGATGCATTAGTTTAAAGCATTCATTTATTTCAAAAAACGTAGTTGACGTTTTTTTTTTTTTTGTTATATTTGGCTCTAAGACATGTCATTTCGTTGGAGATGAAACGTTTGACATGGCCACATCAGTATAGAACCATACACAGTATTGGTAAAAATGTCTTATGTTTCAACAATATCCATTCACCTTTAGAGCTAACAAGGCTTAAAAACTGTTGAAAAAATGAGTCGTTCTGGATACTTGTTGAGTTCCACAAAGTTCTATAATAATCAAAAAAAAGTCTGGATATAAGTTTTTTTTTGTTGGCATAATATTTCTGTTTCTGGTCGTAAAATTTGACTTTTTTCCTATTCCTGTTTTGTTTTAATTTCAATTCAATAGTTTAAAAAATCTTGATTAGTTTGTGGGTGTTGAAAAGATTGCCTGGTTATAAATGTGCCCACAAGTTTTACCTAATTGGGAGTGCCTTTTCACAATTTTGTACCTGTTAATTAATGAAGCGTTTGTACACAACCAACTTATTTTATTTTTTTCACAACGATTCGACATGACAAAAATTTCAATACTTCTTCATTCAATGAATCATTTATGAATAAGATATGTATATCATTGTTTCTTTGTGTGCATCAAGGGTTCATAAGAATTATTTTTTCTAAACCATAAAATATACTACATTTAAAGGGTTTGTATCTTATTGGTTTAAGTATATCTGAGAACAAGTCTTTTTGATATTGTTTGACTGTGGATCTCAAAAGAAAAAAACATGTTTTTTTCTTTTAAGAAAATTCCGTAGGTTTCGTTTCTGGATGTTACAAAAACCTTAGAAAGTCTAACAAAATGCTGCAAAAACTAAATAAATAAAGTGAATTAGAATAAATGAAATATAAAGTAACAACTGAAATAACACGTGTTTCAATCGTGTTACTTGTCACCGATAAGTGTAAGTTTTAATTTTTGTGTAATGCAAAGGTTTTGACCATCCAGTTTGTTTGATTTTTTACATTTACAAAAAAAAACTTTTAGCTTGCCGTTTTTATTGTTCATTTTCTTTGCAAGTTTAATTGCTTTGTTCCCTCTTTTACCAACAATACAAACATTGTCGATTAAATGAAAATTAGAACCTAAGACATTTCTTTTTTCTTTCTCCTCACTCAAAGAAAGCAGATTGACTAAAATGTAAAATAAATAAAAAAAATAAAAAAATAGTACTTAAAGAAGTCACCCTAACTCAAACTTAAATTGTTTGATGTTTTGTTGTTTTTGTTAGCCACCATCAAGTTTAATTTAGCTTTTTCTGTATTTATTGTCGGCGCAAAGAAAAAAAAAAAAAAAGGAAAAAAAGAGAAATAGTACTTATGTCTTTTTTTTCATATGGACTTTTCCTTTTTTTCCTATCAACTTTGATACATTTTGGCTTGGTGTAAAAATTTACATCATCAGGGTACCGAATTTGCGAAGCTATAGCTATTAACGAAAGTGTAAATTATGACTCAACTACAATGAAAACCAAAAATAATACAACTTTATTTATGAAAATGAGATGACATTTAGAAGATCAAAAATAAAAAAAAATAAAAAAAAACAAAGCAGCACCCGTGGCCGTTATAACGATTTTTCAACAAATTGCTAATCCTGTTTCTTTGCTCTGATTTGCAGATGTCAAACTGTGTGAATAGATGTGTGTGATGCATGTGCTGTGTAAAAAAAGTCTGGCACTTAACTACCAGTCTGAAAGTTGAAAGATAACGAACAAATCAAGAAACTGTCCAGAAAACAGCCAGGTGATATGTGATGTGCGATGAAGCAAGCATAAAAATCCTAAAAACTAATTCAATATGGAATATTACCCAAGTTGTTAATAAAGCTCTTGAATTTTGTGTGTGTTTTGTGTAATGTATGTCTGTGTGCGTAGAGTTTATCGTTGAGGAGTATTGGTTTGTAGAATGTACACGAGTTAAATGTTGAAAAGCGATACACAGAGAATATTTTGAGAAACAGTGATTCCAAGAGCTTCAGCTGTATCATGAAAAAGAAGTTTTGACTTACTATCGATGAATATCAACCTCTAATTTGCAAAATATTGGTGTGCAAAATCTGCAGTTGTCGTTCGTAAAATTTACCTTTTCTTTACGATCAGCGATTGTAAAACAAGTGCATATATTGTTTATTATACAGTTAACTTAATTTAAACAGTCAAAAATGCCAGTAAATGCTTTAAGTTTCTCAAAACATATTTACACGCTCTTGTCCAAGCATCATTGGACGAGTTAATAGACAATCGAATACTGTACTCACCAATCTTATCATTATTAATATGGTGAGGAACTCTAAAGTTGGGTTGTCTTGACTGCGCGAAATCACACACTTGTTTCAATACCGTAAGAAACGCAACCATCGCGTCGTCTACTTTTTTGTAATGCAAAATTCGTTCATATCGGTAGTCGCCAGAAGAATACAGCTCAAAAGAAGTACGCTTAGTCACTTCGCCAGACCTATGATCAATGTCAAGTTTTTCAATAATAGACATGGATCCTTGTGGACGCAACTTGTAACCCCGGACTTTATAATCAAGTTTGTTTATGATTGTAGCTAGACAAAGCAAAGATTGGCCCCAAGCAGCATTAATCTCAGACCATTCAACAAACGGTTCTTTAAGCCTTCCAAGCCGCAGCCCATTAATTGTGCCAAAATTTCCGTCAAATCCAATGCAAAATACATCGTTATACACGTTGACTGTTTGCAGCTTGCCCAGAGTTTTGATTTCCTGTTCCAGCATGGATCCTGTACGATCTTTTTCGCTTTCCAGCTCTTCAATTTCTAGTTGAAACTCATTTCGCTTCTCAAAATATTTGTCTTCGTTTTCCTTTAAATCATCAAATTGTTTCTCCAATTCCTTCAACTCTAGCTCCAGCTCTTCTTGTCGCTTTTCGGCATCCTTGAGTTCCTGCAAAGCTTTCGAGTTTTCCAATTCCAGTTCTTCTATCTCTTTTTGGACTTGCTCAATCTCTTCTTCTGATGGATTCGCTTCTGCTTTTAAATTGTTAACAAACGCTATATATGCGTCTCGTTCTCGGCACTCATCTTCGTATTTTTGCTGCAACCTGGTACTCAGCATTTCTGCGCATTCCGAACACACTGGGTAGTCTATATCAGTTTTAGAAGATATTATTTCAAAAAAGGTATCTGGCGAGGTTTTGGGTAAAGTAAAAGATCCTCCAGAAGTAACACTTTTGGTTTTTTTCACGGCGTTTCCGTTTTGTCCTTGGAGTCGTTCAGCTTCTACAAATTGGGTATCAGGAACTGCAACAAAAGAGCCAACAACTCCGCCTCGTCTTAACAGCTGAATTTTAGCTTCCTGTGGCAAATGTGATAATCCCCAAGGCACCCCTGAGATTCCAGACTTGTTTTGTGATTCTGACTTGTTTTCGGGCTCTGACTTGGGTTCTCCATTTTTATTACTAGAATCGCTTAAAGAGTTTTGGCGTGACGATGATATGGAAGACGAAGAAGACGGTATCCTTTGTTGATGCCTTTTCTTGGAATCTGCGGAAAGTTGTAATGATGAATTTAATAAACTAAGCTGTGCTGGTTTTAAGTCTGTCAATGACTTGTGTGGCGTCAATTGGACTCGACACCGTTGGCAGCTAGGTGACTCGGAATCGTCATAAGTGTCTGGTGCTGGTTTTTTCAAAGTAGACATTTATGGTATGAATGTAATTACACCTATGAATAATGATTTCTAAGGGTCTTGGTGGTCTGCAGATGTTGATGGAAAAATAATAATGATGATCTAAACGTAAGATAGAGAAAAAGTAAAGCTGTATTTCAGTTCTCTCTATGAGCACGTGAATATCACGATTTGGATATGTCTCAATTATGACACTTTTACAAGTGTGAATCTAAAGGCTACAAATTCAAATATTGAAAATTATTGTCTTTTTTTCCCATAAGGTTCAGTTAGTGAGAACGATAGAGCTATTTGACATGACGTTGACGAATCTTCTAAACCCAATGATTTGTTATTGTAAAAACATATATTTTGATACGAGGTGAGATACCCTTTAGTAAACGTAGAAATGCAATTTCAAAGAAACAAATATAGTCAAAATGAATACATATTTGGCTAGAAATCAGTTCTTTTAACGGAGTTGATGCCAAAGATTCTAATGTTTTTTGCTTTGGGTTTGAGTAAAATCATTAATTACGAAAGCACCGTCAGTTAGATGTATATAAAGTCACAAAACAAATAAAAATATAATAAAAACAATAAAAATAACAAACAAAAAACAAAAGATAAAAAAGATTTTTTTAAATCATATATTTAGCAAAGCTCTGCTGTAAAGAACGTCTGACACTCAGCTTTTGAGCACCAATAAACGACTGGATAGTAACCTTGATAGCAGCTTGGATGTTTTCTTCAGTGATGAAGTCTCTGAGCTCCATACGGGCAAAAGCCTCAGCAACACGAATGATACTTTCGAAATGACGCACAGTAATGGGGTATGAGCCGGTAGTAATTGATTCACGACGTAAAGAGGCGTACAATTCCTTGAGCTTGTCTTCGTAAGCACTAGTATACATGACTGGTGTGACTTTGTTGCGAGCATAGAAAATATACTTGCGTAACAACTCTTGTGGAATAGCTCTTTCGTGAGTGTGCGAGTAACTGGAATCATCTTCATCCAAATCGTCTTCGCCATTACTCTTAGATTTAGCATGGCGACGCTGGCGAGCAGTTCTAACATCCGTATTGTCTTCGTCGTCCATATTTTCCTCATCATCGTCTTCTTCCATTTTATCGTCATCATCGATTCCATTTTTGGCATTAGGGTGAGCTGTTTGATGCGATTCCAAAACAAATGCTGCCAATTTAGCATCAATTTCTGGGTTGACCATATCACGCACAACACATAAAATATCGAAACGTGACAAAATGGGCTCTGTTAAATCAACATTTTGAGAAAAGGGAACAGTAGCATTGTAACGACCACCGTTAGGATTTGCCGCGGCAATAATGGCACATCGAGCTTGTAAGGTTGTGACAATACCGGCCTTGGAAATGGAAATAGATTGTTGTTCCATGGCTTCGTGAATTGATGTTCTATCTTGGTCATTCATTTTGTCAAACTCATCAATCAAACAAGTACCCTTGTCAGCAAGTACAAGTGCACCACCCTCAAGTGTCCATTCTCTTGTAATTGGGTCTTTTCTAACTGAAGCGGTCAAACCGACAGCAGATGCACCTTGACCTGTAGCAAATACGGCACGGTGAGATGTTTTCTCAGAGTACTTTAAAAACTGAGATTTGGCAGTACCAGGGTCACCAAGTAGCAAGACATTGATATCACCACGAATAGAATGCTTTCCGGCAACATTCTTTGAAACACCACCAAATAATGAGCATGCTATCGCCGTTTTGATATCTCTGTGTCCATAAATACTTGGTGCGATAGATGTGATAATACGGTCGATGATATCGCGCTGTTTTCCAAGAGCAAGAATTTGACGCTCTTCTTCTTCAGATAAATTAAATTCACCAACATGACCAGCTTCTCTTCTTTGAATCATGTTAGCCTCAATGACTGTCGAGAAAACAGGGAATCCATTCTTTGCATTAAGAGAGCCATCATAAGAGTTTTTGTAGATACCAGTGACATCAACTTCTTCACCAGGCTTGGCAGAATCAATCAAATCCCACAACAAAATGATATCACGGTGACGGGGCAAACGACCAGCTGGTACAGATCCTGGAGACTCTTGAAGAGTGATCTTTTGAAAGTTTCGGTACAAGGTCTTTTCAGAATTCAAAACAAATGGACCACGAGAAGCACAGTTGTGACAGTACGAAACACGGACTTCAAAGTTGGCTTCTTGAACAAACGGTCCAAGTGTTGTGCCACACTTCTTACAGTCAAACTTGACGTATTTTAACTGGGGAAAGACACCAGTACGGCGAGTAACAACACCCGTTACTCTGATCAGACGGTTGATATGTGTTTCTCTCAAATCACGTAAAGAAGAAGAGATTGGAAGATCGGTAATTCGAACATGGATTTCAGAATGGATACCGGCGTAATGTGGGTAGTGTTCTTCAACAACTTGCATAGCAATGACATCAAAGATTTTCAGCATTTCAGTAGGAGCAATAGCCAAAAAGTAAGCAAGAGGAGGCTTGGATTCGGCCAAATGGGTATAGTTGACTTCAAGAGACTCAGAGTTGACCTCACCAAGAACACGGATACGAGCACTATAAACAGAAATACCATTTTCGTCACTGTATTCAACCAAAAATCGCTTGAATTCATGAGCAACACTTCGATTGACTTGAGGCTGAGTAACCCATTCGGCTACTGATCCTTCCTTGACATCAGCAAGAGCATCTAATGATAAAATATTACTTTCAGGGTTGCTATCCTGTCTGTCTTCTTCTTCAAATCCCCCGTATCGAGATCTTCTGGTTGTGGGAATTGAGCTATCGTCGTCGTTTTCCAAAAAGGCATTTGGAAGAGATCGTTCTTGTAATATTTTATCACGAATATTCAATTGTTGTTCTGCTCTTCGTCGTGCATCAACATCATCTTCGTGCTCGTTTTCATCATCAATGTTGATATCGTTTACATCATAATAGTCATCATTAGTCTCTTTGTAATCACTAGAAAAATAGAAATGTTAGGACACATAAACCGAGACTATAACTGTGAAATAAAAAATAATAATCTTACTTGAACATGTTTTCTCCCATAAGGTCTTCTCCTTCTCCTTCCTCGTCATCAAGATCTTGAATATCGTCATCTTCATGAACTTCGTCTCTTTCTTCTGAAGAGTCTAAAAACTCTGGAGGTGATGATGGTGGGAAGTTAGAATCAACAGCGGGTGATGATGGAGGAAGATCGGTAGGGTATCCATCGTCGTCGTCGTCGTCGTTGCTAGGTCTTTTTCTTCTGAGTGATGACATTGTAAATTTAAAAAAGTATTATTGTTGGCTTATTGACCAAAAAAAAAAAATGTATACAAATATATACAAATATAAATGACTTGAGAAGAAAAAAAAGAATAACTAAAGTAAACAATATATTTGGTCAAAATGAAAATAAGAATGGATGAAGAAAAGTAAACAAACGATTTAACATACATGCACATGACCTAATCTTTGAGTACAAAATTTTTGAAATTTACGTAATCTTTGTTTAACAAACAAGCCCAAAAGTAAACAAACGTTTTATCTGTAGCCGTGCTTAACAACTAGTAGGGAATAAAGTAATCTGAATTCCAAGAGATTAAAAAACAAGTGAAGAAAGAAAAAGAGATAAAGAAAGATATCTAAGAGTGCATAGTGATTGAAAGGTTAATATTATTAAAAGTTACGATATTGATTTTTGGATTATTTGTTATTTGGAATGCTATTTTTTATTAATCCAAATTGCAGTTTTAAAATAACACAGTATAATGATCGAATAGTGTTTGGCATTTAAATAGAAGTCTCTTTTAATTTTGAAAAACTTGAGAGCTGGAAGAAATAAGTAGGCTGAATGAAAGAAGCGTAGCGGGAACTAGAGAGCCTGTAGCCGCAAAATATAAGTAAGTAAAAACAATAATCTACTAGTGTTCACAATTGTGATAAAGCAAATAATCAAATTGATACTTATTGATCCAAGACTATATTTGCGAAACATATTTTGGTTTACAACTAAATTAAGAATAAGTTATTGATTCCACATCAAAACAAAAAATTATTAAAAAAAATCACAAAAAAAACCAATAGTTTTATTTATCTATAGCCACTTATTTTTCTTTCTAATTTATAAATATGCTAAATAACAAGCAAGTGTCACAAAATAATACAAGCTTGCAAACAGGGATATTACTTTTTACCCAATTTAATAAACTTGCTCATGATGTTTTTCTTCTGGGCATCACTCATTGGCGCCTTTTGAACTGAATGTGCTTTTGCAGTAACAGATTGTCCTTGAGTCATTGCAGCAGGCTCGTCAGAAGGCTTGGAGTAAGAATCAGCAATTGAAGTTCCAGATTTCAAAAAGTCTTGCTTCAAAATATTGGAAGTCGGGAAAGAGGTCTTGGGAAGTCCTGAAGACAAATCCCACTCAACCGACAACAAAACCCTTGCACCAAACTTACAATGGCGTCCCAGCAACTTAGTCTCATCGGTGTAAAATGTTTTTGGAGGACTGGTAAATAATTTGAATGGGAGCTCTGGGTTATTCAAAGCCGTTCGAGTAAATGAAATAACTTGACTAATATTTTCAGTACTGTTGAATGTTCCCTCGATATGAGTCAAATCGGGAAACCTTATTCGGATCTGAATCTTCTTTGGCTTCTTGTACTTTTCGGCTTCCATACTTTCTCTAAGTTCTTTCGTAAGCAATGGGCCTTCCGATCTTTTGAGAGCTTTCTGAATTTGTGCTTGGTAAATTTGGGAATGCGCCACTGTAGGTTTAAAGTCATTTTCTTCTATATTGGTGGGCCGTTGCTGAGTAGCTGCTGGAAGGTATACTTTGACACCTCGATCTTGAATGGTTTCAGGTTGTGAACTTTCAACAGGGGTGACTATTTCGACTGAATAAGTCCCTTCAGATACTTGGGGCGATTTGATACTTGGTGGGGCAGCTTCGGGTTCAACTGGTGCAGCTGGTGATTGGACAGTGGTTTGCACAGCCTCAATTGCAGCTTTGGGTGTCAATGGCTTTAGTGATTTCTCTTCGACTAAAGGTTCTTTTGGCTCAGAAACAGAATTGTTTGAACCAGAAAATAATTCGTTTTGAATCTCTATAGCTCTAGTGTAAGGAATATCTGTGACTTCAAAACGAATGCGCAGATTTTCTTGACGATGATTAAATCCTAATTCTCCCAAAGTTTTGGCAAATTCTTTTAAATCGGATATTTTTCCACCAAACGACTGAACACTGGGTATTTCATAAAAAAGATTGCCGCTATTGGGCGAGGTATTGATAGGCTTGGAACGGGTAGTAAACAGGATTCCAGAAGTACGTTCAAAATGTTTAAACACCTCCCACAAAGTGGAGTTGCTAGTGAATTGATGAACTAGCTTAGTACTGAATTCAGGAGGAAGATCTTCGACTTGCAATTTGATGTTTACGGGGACTTCTTTGGCGTTTTGGGCTCTCATTCTAGCTGTGGCGATTGCTAAATCGACCTTGGAGTTTTGAACAAGATTAGTGAATCGTAGTGGCAAAGACAAGTCTAAAACAGAATTCTTGTATCTAGTTGAAACAAAATTAGAAATGTTAATATACTCAGATAACAAGACTTGTATCAAGAAAATAAAAAGTTCTTACTTTAAGATATAAAGGTTTTCATCAACTTTCAAGTGTTCACAGGCTTTAGAACGAACTTCGCGAAGAAGAGTCGAAGGAGTGACTTTGATTTTAATGCTTTTCGCATTAAATTCAACAACAACTTGAGATATCATACTCATTATTTATTTCAATTGATTTTTCGACACTTTAAAGATCAATTGTCAGAGTAAAAGAAAAAGATTAAAATGCAGGAAGAAAGATTTATCATCACAATCCCTAAAAGGCAGACAACAAGAGAAGAATCAGTTTAAGCACGTGATACAACCCTTGCCCCTACAGCCGTACCTGTCCTTTTTTGGTGGTGTTTAGAAAAAAAGGTTCAAGGACATTTCATACTTATCTTCTTTCCCGCATACACATCCGTATTGACAGTTGCCGCATCACCAAATCTTTCAAAAATATGTCTTCGGAAAATAGAAGCAACGGGTTTTCGCTACCACCGGCAAAGCGTTCTAAAACTGACGCAGCTGGCCGTCGTTTTGGTAAGTTTGATAATTTCGTTATTGATAAGCTACTTGTTATTTTAGAAGTTCTGGCATTGCTTTTGTTAAAACCTAATGTACTAACTTATGAATATTTTAGATGGCATGCAACGTGAATTATACAGTCTTTTAGGAGAAAACACCCCACCAGTAGTTGTATTTGAAAATCGGTTCAAAGAGCGACCAACATGGAATCAAAAAGCTGTCCCTTGGTCATGGGCCTCTTTTTCAAATCCCGGTCGAAAGGACGGTTTACAGTTGAGCCATTGGGTTCGAGGCAGACATCAACAAGATACCAATGAATACATGTTTGCAAAATTCAATCAAAAACTTTCGATTCCTCAATTTACGCGTGAGGATTACTCAAAGTATTTGGAAGGTAAGTTTTAATATTCTATTTTAAGCTTAGTTTTGACAAATTCGCTAATATTATTAATTTATGAATCTTTCAATTAGATACGGACTGGACTTATGAAGAAACACGATATTTATTTGACCTTTGCGAAGAGTATGACCTTAGATGGATTGTCATTCACGATAGGTACAACTACCAACGCCCACATATCGAAGAATATTTAAAAGATGATGACGAAGATTTAAAAGAAAGTGGTGAAGTGAAAATCAAAACCGAGTCAGCCGAAGAAGGTAGCAATAAGACTACCCAAAACTCAGATGCCAATCTCGAACCCACCGAGTCTACCAAACCGATACCCATTTCCAAAAACGCACCAGGTCTGCGGACAGTTGAAGATTTAAAGGCGCGATTTTATGATGTTGGAAGAAGAGTGATGAAATCAAGACAAAGAGGCGACAATGTTGGACAAGCAGAAGACGAAATGTATCGACAAATGAAATATTCAAAAGAAAACGAAGTTCGACGCAAAGAGCATTTGGAACGCCTTCTTGCAAGAAGTCCTGCAGAAATCGCAGAAGAAGAAGCATTGGTTTTGGAATCTAGAAAGTTGGAGGCTGCAGCTGAAATGATGTTGTTAGAAAGAGCTGAAATTCTAAGAATACTTGATGCACCTACGCCTACACAGAAAATCAGTGAATACCAAACGTCGCAAGGACTTACACAACTGACTGGCCAACTTTTCACCTTGGACAAGAATAAGAAGAGAAAGGAACAAGGTAACTCCGCAATGAATGAAGCTATTCAACAACATACCCAAAACCTGCATTATCTACAACAACAGCACCAACAATTACAAGCACAACATGCACAAAAATTGCAACAACAGGCTCAGATGCAAGCTGAGCAGCCAGATACCAATAATGCTGACAAGAGAAATCCTAAAAACAAGGCAGACTCAGAGCAGGCAGCCAATGCTGCAGCAAACAACAAAAACACCAAGAAGAGTGTTAAGAAGGAGAAGGATACTACCAAAAAGGCACAACTCAGCGGATCCAACGCCATTGCTGCTGCAGTTCGACGAAAGCTGTCTTCTAAAGAAGAAGCTGCTTATGGTCTTTCTTACCACGATAAGCTCAATGCAGGTGTATACTTGCGATCTTCTAAAATCGCGGCGTATAAGCAGACGGTGCAAACCAAAATCAATCAAGTTTTGGGAGAGCTCGGAATCCCTCCACGACCGGTTATGCCTACAGCTAAAGTTACTGCCAAGTTTGATTCTCTCCAGCAGTCTATCAGCGTGCTTTTGGATGCCAAAAAGCAGGCAGATAAGCTTGAAACTGAGCTCAATGTGATTCGAGCCCAAAAGGAAATGTTTTCAAATGATAATAATGGTAATAATAATAATATGTAAAATATGAAATAATATGAGCTTTGTACATTTACATTTAGTTCCAACTGTCTGGTTTCAAAGCCTCACATTTGAGTTTGAACCTTTAAAAGAGTTGACAAGTATACACACAGTTAACCCTGAAAGAGGTAAATACAAAAACAATTGCAGGATATCATGGACAAAAAAAAAAAAAAAAAGTAAATGCGTGTTAAAGGTCATCAAGAAGGTTAAAATTATGTGTTATTTTTGTTTTGGTTTAAATACATGAATCTGACTGAAGTCCAGAAGACGTTTAGTCAAACAATCCAAAGCCCATATCGTCGTCAGACTCTTCCTTCTCTTCAGCTTCCTTCTCTTCCTCGGCTTCCTCAGCGGCAGCACCAGAAGCACCAGCAGCGGCACCGGCAGCAGCAGGGCCAGCAGAACCACCAACAGAGAACTGGGTCAAAAGCTCAGTGACGTTCTGGGCAGAGATGGCCTTAGCAAAAAGCTGGGCCCAGATGGGCTCAACACCAGTGACACCAGCAGCCTTGGTCAAGGTAAGAAGGTTATCAGCAGAAACCTCAACCTCAGCATCGGAAAGGATGAGGGCAGCTAAAGAAAAAAGACAAAGCTCGTTAATAACAGATTAATATATTTATACACATATATCTTTAATTGACAAATAAATTTAATAACCTAAATTAATAAACAAAAATAAACAGAGGCATATGATTTATTCTTATTTTATTATATTTTATTATTACAAAATTATTAATCATTCACAAAAATTTCCAGAATTCTCAGAAATTTTTAAAAAAAAATGCATATCACGCTTTTAACATACCGTAAGAAACAGCAGACTCAGCAGACATCTTTATATATATGTGTATTTAGAACGTTGCGGCGATTTTGTTAGAAAAAAGTCAACGAGGAGGTTTTGTCAAAAAAAAAAGGGTCACTGATATTTGCCAGTCATTTTTGTTTGAAATTTTTTTTCATTTTTTTGTTACAATTTTAATTATTACAAAAGTTCAATTACACTTTTTTACACTGTTGTTCCACACACACACTTAACATACACACGGCTTACACTTGGTGTGGTCTTTTTAACTGAACCAAAACTAAACTGTATGTGTGTGTTTTTATGTGTCTTCACACATAATAATATGAAAAAGATATACAGATAGAAAAACAAAAAATTAAAGTATGATTACGTAAGTGCACATTTCTGATTACGTCAATATTACACATTCAGACAATTTAAAACAGTCACACTGCGGTTTTTGAAATACTACTTGCAGTTCTGAAATGTACTGCAAAATAGTCGTGTGCAAGGAAACGAACTGGTTAACCTTGAACGTTTTTTGGTGACATGGAAATTAATAAGTTGAAAAGTAATGAAAGGTTTAATATAAGAAGTTGGTACAAAGGTTGATAGTGATTTGAGAAAATACAGGGCTTCTGGCGAGTCACCATAATGTCTTGAGAAACCGGTGAATTCATGAAATACCAAACTGATACCAGGTTCTTTAAAAACCGCTTTGATGGTTTAGCTTTAAAATCCAACTAGTCTTTCTTGTAACGTTGAGTTTCAAACAAAAAATAAAGGGTCATCATTAACATTTGCTTTAATGTACATTCAAAGGGTTTATTTGGTCGTTGTTGTTTTTAAATGTAATTAAAAGATGGGTAAAGCTTCGTAGAAAAGAAACTGCTTTTGAATGAACACTACAGTATCGCACGAAGAGATCATTGCATTTTCTATGTTTTCTGATTTTTCAGAAATATAAGTGATCTGAACTTTAATATTTTAACACAATACAATAATGAAAGTTGGCTTGCCTAAATTACTTCAGAACCATTGGTTATCTACAAATAGCATATTGGTTTTGGCTTAATAGAAAAGCAACTTTGATTGCTGTCATTATTTCCGTTAACCTGTATGACTGAAAAACTAGCTTCAAAATTTTGAAGACCTAATTGCGAATAATTGTGATTTGAATTAAAGTAGTTGAATGTGTAGTATCAACATCTAGTTATTGGCATTCTAATGTCAGTGGTCCTATGACCATAGCCAATAACATTATATGTTCAATTGGAGTCGAGAATTATAGCATTTGTAAGGAGATAAAAGAAGCAGTTTGTCAAATCAGTCCCTGATCACAGCACATTGCTTTCTAGCTCCATTACGCGAATTGAATCAAAAACAAATTATGATTTCAATCACTAAAACAGAATTGCTTGTGTGTTTTCATGTCCCAAGCTTCGATCGATTGTGATTGCTTTTTAGCTTATATCACAAGTAAGCTAAAAATTGCTGATCCAGTGTTTTAACTACTAATTTCAAAGTATATTACTCATTACTGCCAACATTTCAGGTCAATTTTTGTTAAACTTACGCGAAATCATAGCCGGGCTTGAGAGGTCCAACTGAGCCAGCATAACACAAAAAATAATAATAATAATAATAATAATAATAATAATAATAATAATAATTAATATATGTTGAGCTGCTAGAATATAAACGTTTTAAGATATGCCTAAGAGTTGTTTTGTGATAATGATAGTAGCAACGGTTATTTTGTCACACATTTTCAAGAGGTGTTGTTTTCCTTCCATGGTGCTACTTGTAATAACATTTGTTAATTGTTATGGGAAAGGAAAATATTATATTATTTATTTTTTGCATGTAAAGAATTGTAAACATATTCCGATTATAGGTTTATGACGTCAATTAACTAGTTAAATGGGAAAGGTTAAACAAACCCCAGCATAAGTAACAACTTTTCAAAAGACTATTTGATAATTTTACATTATTTTTTTTGCTCTATTTGATCCTTCAAAGCCACAATTTATGAAATTAAGTTCCAAGAAGATAAATTGAATCAAGATCAAAAACACAGATTTGTAAACAAGCTTTAAATAGATATTTGTCTATGCAAATTCACGTTAATTATTAGAGGAAAAAAGGTTTCTATCAGTTTAGAACATTACCAAGATTTCTCTCACGAACCTTTTGGTTCCATGATTTCTGTTTATGTTCCATTTCTTGTTTAATTTTTCAATTGACCGTTCCTGAGCAGCCCGGTGGTCAGGTTGGTTATAACAACCAGCTGAATCCAGCTGCTCTCCCGGTAGACTGAGGTTCGATTCCCTTGTCGGACTTCTTCTACCGGTAAGAGCATTGAGTCAAAAAGTGTACCGCGGAGTGTGGCGTGGCTCAGGCTGGGACTCCGAAAAAGCTCAAAGTCAAAGTTCGGGTATCGATCGTACCGGTCTTCACTCTCACCAGCGGCCGAACAAGGCATGGTGAAAATACATATCAACGAAGAGCAAACAACGGCAGATCTGTGCACCAGGTACGACCAAGATTGTGGTCATATCGTGTTACTCAGAAATTCTGTAGTACAGTCACCCTGAGCGACACTAAGGTCGTTTCGTAGACTATAAACCAATACAATGAATCGAAATTGACCGTTTTTCAAATGTAAGCTCTATAATGTTCACGTGACAGTATTATAAGTCTTTCCTTCGTGGAATTGAAATTCTGTCACCTGATGCAGCACCAACCAATCAGCATACCGTTTGTCTCTCGTTAGGACTATCAACCACCCCAAGACGTTTTGTCGACTTTTATCTATAAATCAACATCGTAAACCCTCGTCTAGAAGACAATAAACATATATAGATAAAATGATTCCTTTTGAGGCTTTGCTTCCTTGGGCTGCTATTTTCACAGTATGTACTTATTGAAAAAACAAATTAAGAACAGTGAAGGTTTTTTGGGTCAAGAATTGTGTGTCAATTGAAGTTTTGCGCAGTTTACAAATGTTGTGTCGAATCAAAAAAATCAAATCCGAGACTGGAAATGCTTCAGCTAAGTCAATGGCTTTCAATACCATATAATACCAAATGTCATGTATCATGTATCATGTATCATATACCATATATTACAAGTTCAATTTTGGACTTTTGTATTTTGCTGATACCTGATAATGGCCTGGATCTTTTCAAAGCATAGTTGATGTGCTTCCAATGTTTAATTGCTAACACCGCTTATCTTCCCTTTGTCGGTTCTCTTTATCATCATCGCTTATTTTTTTTTCTATTTATTTCTACAGTTCATCACAGTCGGCGGCTCAGCAATGAACGCCATCCACAGTGCCCGCAACAACGGCAAGCGCGACTTGTACAACCTCGACAAATGGGACCGCCAGTTGCTTGAGCGCGACTTCAGGTTAACAGGCGAAATCAGAAAACAGTCCGATAAGGCTGTTGCGCCGGAACAGTTTAAGACTAACAGTTGGTGGAAGGTATGTGTGCTAATTAAAAGAATATGGTTATTGTTATATATGCTCTTTTGTTTGTTTTGACATACTTGCTTGTATTCAAAGATATAAGAAAACTATGATATATCATGAAATTAACAATTTTTGGCTATTGTTTGATTTCTTTGCTTCTTGGTTTCTCATGACTTAATATGTGCAAATTGAAACTAACTTTTGTTTAATTTGTAAACCAGCTCGAAAAACGATTTTAAAAGCTTCTTTTTTTACCATTATTTTCATTACTACTCTTTTTTTCTATATAAATCTTATACATATGTCATTCATGCCCCTTTTTTCTAATCCAAAAAAATTAAAGCATTTATTTATTTTCACTCACTCGCAGTGCTGAATGATGAAATCTCAAATATATATCTTGTTTACCCAGAAAGCTGGCCAGTTTGTTATATATATCTCTACCTCAAAAGCTTGACAAAAGCCGAATTGGTTTTTTGTTATTTTATTTTGCATTCTTCAAATTTTTTTTTTTTTTTTTTTTTTTTTTTCTTTCATTTTTCATTATTAGGAAATTTCATTTTTTCTCCTTTTTTATTGTCTTTCATAACTTTTCATTTTTCATTGTTCAACCTCAATCAACAACATAAACAAATATTGAATTACAGTTTTGTCCCTTTGTCGCTTTTAGTTTGAAAGTTGAAACTGTTGACTTTTCAACTTTATGATTCTAAAGTTGATTGGAAGAACTTCACAATTCAATATTTTTGTGTGTATGAAAAACATATATATACATTTTTAAAACTCTTTAGTTGTAGTGATAAAAACTATCACCAGATTGATTCTTAAACACCACCTTTCATAAAAGTACTAGTAAGCTATCCAAACTATCTCTTTGTAAAACAGCTTAAAAACCAAAATCAAAAAAATACACAAAATTGTAAAAGTACACTTAAATATAAATTTATAAGAAAGTATCAAAAAGAAATATACATGCTTATTTATATAGACATCATGAAATTTATCAAAAAGAATATTAAAAAATATAGGTTATACAGAAGTAAAAAATAAAATGAACATCAAAGTTATGTAACAAAGAAATCCTTTCTTTTGAAAACAATTTTTCAAGTAAAAAAAGGTTTCAACACACAAGGAGCTTAAAAACTATGAACATGTAATAAAAGGATATAAAGAAAATCAAACTGGGGAATCCAAAAAAAAAAAAAAAAAAAAAAAAAAAAAAAAAAAAAAAAAAAAAAAAAAAAAAAAAAAAAAAAAAAAAAAAAAAAAAAAAAAAAAAAAAAAAAAAAAAAGGAAACATCACCTAAATATATCGTAATGCGTATAAACAAAAAATCTCCATGTGCTTTAAAATAAAAAACAAATATCAAAGTCTATTATGCAGCAATACGAGATCGTCGCTTGAAAAAGTCAACAAACTTGCGAGTCGTTGAAGGCTCTTTGGCATCAGGTCTAGATGAGGACGATGTATGCGAAGATGACATGGTTTTTCCAACAATAGACTTGTCAAGTCCATTGGGAGTGTTTTTAGAACTGGTGGGGTGATAGTATGATGTTGGCCGTTGCTGGGTATTACTAAAGGTATTGTTAATATTATGACTATTGTTTGTGCTCATCGAAGCATGGCGAGAATGCGAGTAACTGCCGTCTCGGCTTCCTTGTAAGGAATCTTTGCGGTTTGTTCCAACTGGGTGCATCATGTTCTGCAGAGAATTTAATGCATCTGCTTGAGATGACAAAGAATCTCCACCACCGTTCGATCGATTGGCTTTGGTGCTGCCTCCACTTGTGTTGTTGCTGCTTCCACCTCCAAAAGAGTATAAGCTCAAAAAGCTAAACCGTTTTCTTTCAAACGCTCCATTAGTTGCGTTGCTGCGGTTTGATCCAATACTGTCGTATCCATTTATAGAGTTGCTGTTGTAAGTTCCTACGTTTGAAGACATGCTGTTGGTAGGTGGGACAATGACACTACGAGTATGCCTGTGTCTGCTGCCTACACCAGTCGCACTGTCTTGGGAAATGGGTGGAGGAACTTGTAACTGAGCACCATAAACAGTTGATGAATTGGATCCAGTTTCCATCATTTCAGGGGCATCCGAATGACCCATCAACCGCGAGAAAAATCGATCTGCGCCATATGAAATGGAATTGGCAGCACGTTTATGTGATGTTTTAGGATATGAAGGAAGGGTAGTAGGAAGAATGGTCAAATCAGAGTCATTAGCGTGCTTTTGAGTTGGGAAATCAAAATTAGGCATCTCGTCATTGTACTTGCCTTTGTGGATTTCAGCGTGACCATAACTTGTAGGCAAAATTGGAGAAGATCCATTAGGTGGAGAGGTTGAAAGAGCACCAGCTGTATGACTTCCCAATGTAGAAGAATCATTAGGACTGCAAGAATCGCTAGGAACCCGAGTGGCCTGACTAGACTGAGTAGACTTGACTGATCCATGATTGGTAGTAGTAGCAAATGGTTGAGGAATTTGAGAAGAAAGTTGTTGTTGTGGCTGTTTGGGAAGGTCTTTAGAAACATGGAAATCACGGATAGAATTAGCGTTGTTATTAGGTTGGGTTGCATGAGCGGAGCCGTTTGCAAAATATGGAAACGATGCGCTATTTGGAATATTTGAAATATTTGGAAGTGCCGAGGAATTGCCAGCTGTATTCATACCAGCAACCATTCCAGCAAGACTGTTGGATGTAGAAGAAGTTTTGAACGAAGGACGAGAGATTTCGCCAGGAAGGGCAGTATCGGGGTTTAAAGCAACACGAGGCTCAGAAGAAACAGACAAAGGAAAGTTGGTAGGCTTGTCTAAAGAAGTTCTACCAACAGCACCAAGGTCGTTGTTATTAAATCCTGAAGATGTGTATGCGGCATATGAGGGTTGGTATGAAGTAGGCCTGGGCTTTCGCGAGGCAGGGGGTAATCTAGTTGCTCCAGAAGGCAAAGCAACGCTTGGTTTTGACCAAGACTCTGTTTCCATGGTACCATGAGAGGGCACAAAAGTGGGTTTGGCAAGAGAATCTGCCTTGGGAGTACCACTCACATTGCTGGACGAGCCAGGTTCATCCTTATCGGATGTAGAAGAAATGGAAAGGGGAATGCCAAATGTTTGGCTTGATTCAGACTCATCAATAGTGGTGATTAGGTTACGGTTAGAAGAGGAATGTGAACTTGAGTGGTAAACAGTGTTTTGCTGAGGCATTTGAGCTTTTGGTGTTTGAGTGACATCGTCGAGCATGGACGAAAACTCGTCGCTTTGCAATTGAGATTTGCGAGCTGGAGATGATGTATCAGAATGGGTAAGATCAACGCTGTTTCTGCTTGGTGGAGAGCCGGGTAAAGCAGAAGCCATTTGACCAGGTGTTGTGTTGTACCCATTGGTGCTTCGCTGATGGGCGACTGCTGTTTTGGGAAAAGGTTGCTGAACGGAATGTCTCTTAGCTGCGTAGTTGTGAGATTGTTGTTGTTGGGAGGCGTTTGATGAGTAAGAAAGGTTTTGTGAAGAAGGTGTTGACAAAGGGTCAATTTGAGAAATACCAGAACGAGATCCGAATGAAGTAGGTGCAACAAACATCGAAGTAGGACGAGTGTGTTCTGGGTGATGATGAGCTGGAAATGCCGAGGTTGCAGTCAAATTAGCGATATTGGCTTCAAATTTAGCAGATGCAGATTCCATGCCTGAACTGGTAGTAGGGGTATTATTAACTTGTGCAGAAGTAGGGACGGTTGACTGAGAAGTTGTAGGCAAAGATGAAGATGCAGTCAAATACGAGTTGGAAGAAGATGCGCTAGACACATTATAAAGTTGAGATCCTCCAGAAGAAGGCTTTGAAGAAGAGCCATTTGTAGAGTGTTGATGGGTGGTATTGTTTCGTTGATCAGGAGAACTGCCAAATACAAAATCAACAGAACTGGTTTCTGAGCTAGCCATGTTATGAACAGGGGTCTTGCCAGGAAATGTAGGAAGGGCTGCATCTGGGGGTAATGGGGGAGTTGTAAAAGCAGCGTGTGAATTGGAACCAGCAGATTGAGCAGGCTTTGGAGGTTGAGATTGTTGAAGTTGTTGGCTTTGTTGAAGTTGTTGACTTTGTTGTGGAATTTGAGAAGCCTTGACGACCGTTTGTTGAGAATTTTGGTGAAAAAAGCTCCTGTCCCATTCTTCAGGAGTAACTGAAAGAAAATGAGCATGGGGGGCCAGCCACGCGTGACTTCTCACACTGTTTAAATCGATTCGCTTTGTAGGATCTGAAACCAGGATTTTTCTCAACAAGTCTCGAGGCATTGGCTGAACGTATTCAGGAAAGGTCAGAGGAGTTGAAGTAATGTACTTGTACAACTGAGTGATATTATCACCATCTGGGTTCTCTGGGTCGTCATCAAAAGGAAGATATCCAGCCAACATGGCGTAGAGAATAACGCCACAAGACCATACATCAACTTTTCTTCCTATGTATTTAGAATCGGAAACTACAAGCTCAGGAGCAGCATAGCATGGAGAACCACAACTAGTGGACATCAAGTCGTTGATGGACCCATCAGGACCATAATGAAACGAGTTGGCAAAGCCGAAATCGGAAATCATAATGTTTTTGTGTTTGTCCAGCAAAAGGTTTTCCAGTTTTAAGTCTCGATGAACAATGCCTTTGGAATGTAAGTAATGCACACCGGAAATGAGTTGTGCAAATAAGCGACAAGCGACATTATCTTTCAAGTAGCGATGTGTGAGAATATGGTCAAAAAGTTCACCTCCAGATGCGTATTCTAAGACAATACCAATGTATTTATCGTTTTGAATGACTTCTTCAAGTTTGACAATATTTGGATGGGATAAAATGCTGAGAGCGTTAATTTCTCTAAAAACCTTTGTTTCCCTGTTTGAGTTTGGGGGTACCGTGTCTTTTCGAATGAGTTTGATAGCAACCTGCGATTAAGAAATTAACAACCTTTAGTTAGTATAGATTAGTAGAAAAAATAGTTGTAACGTTAATTAACAGGATGACATACTTGCTCAGGCTGCTTGCCATCTTTACGCCAACCTAGCTTGACTTTACCGAATTCGCCTTGTCCAAGCGTAGAGCCGAGGACATAATCACCAAAACGAGACTCACGATGAACACGTCTTGATATCGAATTGGACAATTTTGCAGAGTTTGAGAGCCTGCTAGAGACCCGAGGTGGTATAGGCTCTGCCATGCTGAATATAATTTGTGAGTATTAAAAAAAAAATGTGTGTGGATGAGGAATAATTAAACCAGAAGGAAATTCTGAAAAAAATGGTCTATAAGTAATATAAAGATATAAACATGTGCGATATGAGATATATGAAAATATATATGAGTTGATCAACACACAACCTTGAACTCCCGCAACAATCAAATAGGAAAATAAAGGAAGAAGAAGGAAGATGTATTTCGAAAGATGGTTTGAAAAAGGTTGTATGAAAAAAAAAAAAAAAATAAGAATTGAAAAACAAAAAAAAAAGGGGTCCTACAGAGGGGGATAAGTAATAAAGAAGGAGTGAGATTGTGACAGACTATGTAATGGTGATGTCTGTAACAGGACACAAAGAATGCAGTCGAGGGTTTGATACGTTTTGTAATGTGTGTGTTTTACTGAAGAATATATGGTTTTGGTTTGAGATTGAACAGGCTGTCGGCACGTTTTGAGTTGGCATGACTATAATTGACATCGCACGGTTCAGATATAGTTCATTTGTTTTACTACAGGGGAAGTTGGGTTGTTGGCATCATGAGACTCCCGCTGGGTTGTTTCCAAGGTCTCAGTGGACTTTTAAGCTGTTTACAACGTTGACAAAGCGGTAAGTTTCCTTTTCGGGCTGCATGGCCTGCTTAAATCGTACATATGATTCTGCATAAATGCTGATCTGGAACAGTATACAGACGCACGAAACTGCAGGTGGAAGGGATAGTGGTAATGTGAATTTGTGTATAACGTCACGTGTATGTGGACTAGGCATTCACTACTCTTTGAAAAAAAGAGGAAGAAAAAAAATTGCTGATCTTTTGTGAAGTTCGTCTATTTCATCGAAATTTGTTTAGTATGAATTGGATAGTGCTAATCATTTGCTTTATTACTATTCGGTTCCCAGTGGGACTAAGCGACCAAGCGAGATCAAAATCCTAATGTTTAACTACTCACACATACACGGCTGACGTTTATTTTTTCATTGTGCTTCGCTAGCGCGGCTTTTACAACCAATTTGTCAACGTAGTCAACTCGGGATTAACGGTTTCTTATTTCCTCTTACGGGCATGCGGCTCGTCTCCTTTTAAACTTTGACCTGGGACAAAAAGTTGCATTAATAAGCACTTTCATTCATATAAATTAATCAGCATTTCTTCTCTTGAATCCTGAATCGTATTGAATTGTATATTCCATCTTTATATTTTGGTTGTCGCTTATTCAAACTAGAATAAAAATGGAAGGTGCAGTCATTGATGTACATCATCCACACCTTTCTCAAGCTCATTTTGAGCTAGCTGCTGCTCAATCTTATTCTTCATCACCCTCTTCAACTTTCGAAGACATTATTGGTTTATCCAAAAACTCAACTAAAAGTCCTATATCCTGCTTTTTTTCTGAACTCTGTCATGATTCATTAGGATGGGGCCCAGTTGATAAACATTTCAGTTTCACTCCTTGCTTTGTTGGCGGTATCGTTGCAAACGTGCCAACTTTGGTTGCTTTGGTTTTTGTCTCTTATCAGTTATACTCGTATATTTTGAAAAAACCACAATCAAATCGAATCAATTCACATTTGATTGTAAAACTCGTAAGTGATTTTGGATTCATATAGATTAATCGTCGATAATTTTAGACTTAACTGACCCGTTTACATTTATTTTCATGTATTCAAGGCTTTGGTTTTTACTCAATTCGTGTTTTACGCTATCCTTTCTTCAATAATCGCTACTTCTACTGCCGACTTCTTGTCGAACATTTTGTTCTGGACACCAGTTTTTTCAGCTGCTCTTCTTTTGGTTGTCGGTGCTTTGCATTATGTTGAACACTTCAGATCATTGATACCGGCCGGCAGTCTCTTGTTTTATTGGCTGCTCCAGTCATTGTCAAGTGGTTTCCAAGTCTTGTTTATTATTCAAATGGCAGACGCTACTTCTAAGGTTTCACTTAACTCTCTCTTTTTCATTATTCATGCCTTGATTTTTGCCAACTCTGTTCTGATGTTTTTCTTTGAATGGGTTGTCCCAAAACTTGTAGGATTTGAAACTGATTTAGATGGAACTACCAAACATAGTCCTCTTCAAACCGCAGATATATTTTCCAAGCTCACGTTTTCTTGGATGTCTCCATTGATGTCTAGAGGTTACGAGACTTTTTTGACTGCCGACGATTTGCCTAATCTGACCAAGGAAAACTCTACGAAGTACAGTTCCGACAAATTTGAAAAGTATTGGAAAACGGAATTGGATACCAAGAAAAACCCATCTCTGACTTGGGCTTTAATGAAAACCTTTGGTGGCCAGTTTTTCACAGGCAGTTTTTTCAAAATGCTTCAAGACCTACTCCAGTTCACTCAACCCCAACTTCTTCGTCTTTTGATTAAATTTGTCACCGATTATTCTAAAAAGAAGGAAGACGCAACATTGACTAGAGGCTTCACCATTGCCGCTGGCATGTTTTTTGTTGCCATTATCCAAACAGCCGTTCTTCACCAGTACTTTCAGCGGGTGTTTGAAGTTGGTATGAAAATAAAGTCTAGTTTAACTGCTAGTATTTATAAAAAGTCTCTTGTTTTGTCTGGAGAGGACCGAGGAAAAAAGACTACTGGTGATATTGTCAACCTCATGTCTGTTGATACGCAACGTTTGCAAGATCTTTGCCAGTATGGCCAAACCCTTTGGTCTGGACCTTTTCAAATCATATTGTGTTTGGTTTCGCTTCATAATCTCTTAGGCAATTCTATGTGGGCAGGTGTTGTTGTCATGGTCATCATGGTTCCTTTGAACTCGATGGCTGCTAAATACCAAAAGAGCCTTCAATCTAAGCAAATGGAGGCTAAAGATAAAAGAACCCGACTTACCAATGAACTTCTGACAAACATTAAGAGTTTGAAACTCTACGGTTGGGAAATTCCGTTCACTGAAAAGCTGAACAAGGTGAGAAACGATATGGAACTCAAGAATTTGAAGTCAATCGGCTACTTTATGAGTTTTCTCAACTTTATTTGGTCCAGTGCTCCCTTTTTTGTTTCCTGCTCAACTTTTGCTTGTTACGTATTGACAAACACCAAACCTCTTACTACCGAAATGATTTTCCCTGCTTTGAATTTGTTCAACCTTTTACGATTTCCTTTGACAATTTTTCCGATGGTAATTTCTTCGATCATTGAAGCCTCCGTTGCCATTTCGCGTCTTACCGAGTTTTTCGTTATGGATGAGCTCCAGCCTGACGCTGTTGTCCATTTAGACAAGGCTACTGCTATTGGTGAAGAATCGGTTTCTATTAAAAATGGTACTTTCTTGTGGCAACACAAAGATGCTCCCAAAGTGGCTCTTAACGACATCAACTTTACTGCCCGCAAAGGCGAGCTTTCATGCATTGTTGGAAAAGTTGGTTCCGGCAAGTCTGCATTTTTGCAAGCAATCCTCGGTGACTTATACAAATCTTCTGGTACCGTTACTGTCAAAGGACATGTCGCATATGTTGCCCAAACTCCCTGGATTATCAACGCTACTGTGAGGAACAATATCTTGTTTGGCGCCAAGTTTGATCCAGAGTTTTATAAATGTACCATTGAGGCTTGCGCTTTGGTTGAAGATTTGGAAATTCTTCCAGATGGCGACGATACTGTTGTTGGTGAAAAGGGAATTTCACTTTCTGGTGGACAAAAGGCTAGATTGTCGCTTGCCAGAGCCGTGTATGCCCGTGCAGACGTATACCTTCTTGACGACGTCTTGTCTGCTGTTGATGAACATGTTGGTACTCACATTGTCAAAAACGTTTTGGGTAAAAAAGGCTTGCTGGCTTCGAAAACTAGAGTGCTGGCTACAAACAACATCAATGTCTTGTCTCAGGCTGGCACGATTACAATGCTTTCTGATGGAAAGATTGTTGAACAGGGCACATCTGCAGAGATTAAAAATTCCAAAGGCAAAATCTTCAACTTGATGAAAGAATTTGGTAAAAAGTCTGATGACGAAGGAAAAGATGATGAGGATATCAGTACTACTGTTAGCCAAAATGCTTCTGTCGATTTCCAAAGTGAAATAGACGAAATGACTGACGAAAATACCCAAAGTGATAACACCCCCGTTCAATTTCGTTCTAGATGTGGATCCCATAGCACTATCCGCCGTGCTAGTATTGCCAGCTTTGCACATGTCAGAATTGAAGACGAGGATTCCTCTAAACGCACTAAACAAACCGCTGAACACGTTGAGCAAGGTAAAGTCAAATGGGATGTTTACAAGGAATACGCCAAATCCTGTAACCCGCTTGCCGTTGTTGTATTTTTCTTTTTCATGATTCTTTCAAGTGCTCTTTCCGTCGGATCAGGCTTTTGGCTCAAATATTGGGCAGACAAGAATACTGAGTCTGGAAGTAACGAAAACTTTGCATTCTTCCTTGGTGTCTATTTCGCAATTTGCATTTCAACGTCATTGTTTTCTGTTTTGTATACCTTGGTTTTGATGGTAGGATGTGCGATCCAAGCTGCCAAAAGTCTTCATTCGCGCATGCTCAATAGCGTCATTCGTTCTCCAATGTCCTTTTTTGAAACAACTCCTCTTGGGCGTATCATCAATAGATTCTCCAACGACGTCTACCGTATTGATCAAGTCCTTGCTCGCGTGTTTTCACAGTTTTTTTCAAATGCAGTCGCTGTAACTTTTACCCTGTTGGTCATCACTTATAACACCCCGCCGTTTGCCGTTTTTATTGCACCACTTGGATTTTTGTACCTGTATTACCAACAACGATACCTTCGCACTTCGCGCGAACTCAAACGTTTGGATTCGGTGTCAAAAAGTCCAATCTATGCGCATTTCCAGGAAACACTTTGCGGTATTAGTACTATTAGAGCATACGGACAACAAGCTCGGTTTACATTTATCAACGAAAGTTCAATGGATGCCAATTTGAAGGCTTATTTCCCATCCTTCAGTGCTAATCGCTGGCTTGCAGTTAGATTAGAAACCATTGGATCTTTTATTATTCTCACTGCGTCGGGTCTTTCGATTGCCATGATTGGTTCTGGACACGTTACTGCTGGTACTATTGGTCTTGCCATGTCATACGCTTTACAAATCACACAGTCATTGAATTGGATTGTTCGAATGACAGTCGAAGTTGAAACAAACATTGTTTCTGTAGAACGTATTTTGGAATACTCGAATTTACCATCTGAAGCACCTGCAATTATTGAGAACCACAGACCTCCAGCATCCTGGCCTCAGTCTGGAAAAGTTGAATTTAAAGATTACTCAACCCGGTACAGACCCGAACTCGATTTGGTGCTGAAAAATATCAACTTGACGTTTGAACCGCAAGAAAAGATTGGAATTGTAGGACGCACTGGAGCAGGCAAGAGCTCTTTGACTTTGGCGCTTTTCCGAATCATCGAACCTGCGACTGGACACATTGACATTGACGCACTCAACACGTCTTCAATTGGATTAGCAGACTTGCGACACCGGTTGTCAATCATTCCACAAGATTCTCAGGCTTTTGAGGGAACGTTGCGAGAAAACCTTGACCCCAATGATGAGTATGACGATAGCGAGTTGTGGCGTGCATTGGATCTTTCGCATTTGAAAGAGCATGTTGTGAATAATATGGAAGGCGGACTTGATGCCAAAATTAGTGAACTGGGATCCAACTTGTCGTTGGGCCAACGACAGCTGTTGTCTCTTTCTCGAGCATTGCTTGTACGATCCAATATCTTGGTGCTTGACGAAGCCACTGCTTCAATTGATGTGGAGACTGATAGAAACATTCAAAAGACAATTCGAAAAGAGTTCAAGGATAGAACTATTATTACAATTGCGCATAGATTGAACACTATTGCGGATAGTGATAAGATTGTAGTACTGAGTGAAGGACAAGTGGAAGAGTTTGGAGCTCCCGACGAGCTGTTGAAAAATAAAGATTCACTGTTTTATGCCTTGGCTAAGCAAGGTGGACTTGTTGAAAATGAGTGATTTGGGTGATTTTGGCTTTAGTATAGATTTTTACAGATTACACCGAAAGTCGATTTCTATAAATTAGATCCCAGATGTTAGAATAAAAAAGTAACAAATATATTAGTAATTAAAATAATGTATATAAATTAACCAAAAACAAAATTAATCCGATTTCATGTTCAATGGACTGAATAGAGAGAGAGAAACAGCATTGTTCAGGCTCATTGTTGCATATTATATTCTGGGTTTTCCAACTGATGAGACAAAGTGTTCGGATCAACCTTGTGAAAATCCAAAATCTCAGAATACATCATAACTTTCCAGGTATCAATTGGAAAGTCGGCTTCGTTGAAAGACCAGTCAAACTTTTCAGCAGCAACAGGCTCGTCATTAGGATCATGGTATCTTGCCAAATAAGGATGTGCCAGAGCGTCAGCAGCACAAATACGTTTGCGAGGATCAAAAGTCAACATTTTCTCGAGCAAATCTATAGCCTCTGGATCCGCGTTGCTGAACCGTTGCGAAAAGGGTACTGGCTCCTTTTTGGGCAAAGACTGAACAAATCGTAATGTGTTTTTGGAGCCAATAGAGTCAATGACGTCATCAGGAGGAGACCCCAAAAGCTCAGTAATGATTGAAAACTGGTGAACATGGTCTTTACCCGGAAACAAAGGCTTGCCTTCCAACATTTCAGCAAAAATGCAGCCAGCACTCCAGATATCAACTTCGGTATCGTATTTTTGCCAAGTCAGCATGATTTCAGGAGCACGGTAATAACGCGTCGAGACATAACCTGTCATTTGAGTGTCTTGGATTCTGGCCAGCCCGAAATCGCAAATCTTCAAGTCACAGTTTTCGTTGATGAGAATGTTGGAAGGTTTCAAATCTCTGTGAACAACGCCAGCTGAATGGACATATTTTAAACCTCTCAAGATTTGATAAAGAAAGTATTGGATGAATTGAGTTTCCAAAGGTCTAGAGATCAAGAGACGATGTAAATCGGTACCTAGCAATTCAGTGACAAAGTAAATGTCTTCTAAAGGTGAAATGAAGATATCACGTAAACTGATGAGATTCTCGTGCTGCAACTGTTTGAGCAAACGAAGTTCACGATAAGTTCTTTTGGCCAGCACTGGAGTGCTAAAGGGTTTCAAAATTTTCTTGATTGCAACATTTTGATCAGTCAATTGGTCTTTTGCAGAGCTGGAAAGAAGAGGTAAAAAAAAATGATATATGACAAGCGATTAGTTAGTTATAAAACGAGGATATACTGAGTTGATGATGTCAACATACCAAACAAGACCAAAGGCGCCCATACCAACTGGGTTCAAATCAACATATCTGTATTAAAAGGTTAGTCAAAACGAAAGAATTAAAAGACATTTGCAACAAAACAATTCAATATGTGATCCTACCTGCTTGTGATTTCGAAACAAGTTCCAAAGATTTCAGTGCTATTTAATAATTAATTCATAAGTGTTAATATACGTCGTATACGGATTAGGTATAAATTTGTAATTATCTCAACTAATCTCATCTTCACTTTCGAAGTACATACCGAATAAAGTCAGCCATAGTTGATATTCCAAAAAAAGAAATCTAAATAGTATAATATTATGAAAAAAAGCTTATTAGTTTTTTTTTTTTGTTTTTTTTTATTTCCTTAATAACTCTAAATAAAAAAAACTAAATAAGAACTAAAAAAGTGAGATTGAAAAAAAGGGTCTGTTAATTGCTATTAAAAGCAAACAAAAAACATACAAAGCGGATTAGTAGTATGTCTACATTACATAACATGATGTCATCCAGTCATGTGATTATAATTAAACCTCGGTTTGGTTTTGGAATTTCATGCCTGAGAAAGTGTAAATTTGGTATGTTAATGTGATAGGATTAAATGGTTAGTGATTTTGATAAATTTAAAAGTTTTGATAATTTAAAATGCTTTTCAAATATGTCAGTATGGACGAGTGTAAATTCGTTGAATGGTTTTAAGGTCAGAAATCTCAATGTTATTTAGCGCTTATAAATCCTACGCCCAAACACTGATACAAGGGTATTTCATACACAGTGAAGATGATGCCAGTCCCAAACACTTGAGAAGGCACAAAACGTGGGGCTGAGAAGAATACTCGGAGCTTTCAGAACGACACCAGTGGAAATTCTGGAAATAGAGGCAGGAATTCTACCTACAAGAATAAGGCACCAACAACTCATTGGGAAAAAGGCAGTGAGAGTACACTACAACCTGAACAAGAACAACCCCATCAGAAGGCATCTGAGAAACCCTAGAAAGGATTCGCCTATATACACATTGAAGGCTGAACTTGATAAAATCGGAGAACTGAATTACAAAAACAAAGTGAGGGTTATAAAACCTCCCTGGGAACAAGTTAAAAACCAAGGAAGAAGACAACCTACGGATGACATACCAAACGACGAAAGAATCGCATCGGAAATGTACGAAGAAAAGTTGAAAGCACTGAGACATGTCAACAAAGAATCAATCCAAAAGTGGCAACAAGAGTACCAAA